>CM038053.1:108516324-108538824 GCA_021397845.1 Areca catechu
CCAAAACCCTAGGTTAGCCACTTAAAAATCCAAAACCCTAGCCGCCCTTCATTATTTTCAATCCATCAAACCCTAGCTCCTTCCATCTCCCACGGCCTCTCTCTCTCTACAAGTCCAGGCTGTCCACCTTCATCCAGATCCAGTCCGGCTACTTCAGATCCAGAGCAAGTTCCAAGGAAAATCACATCAGCTTCCAGGAGAATCCAGTTTTCAGCAATTTCAATCTTCAAGTTCATCAACCTGGTAAATTTTTCCCTTGACTCTCTGATTCCATCAATTGTTTTTCTTCTCTTCCAGATCTTGAGTTCAAGAGAAGCCAACCCGCCAAAGGACCAGTATTGGAGGATCCATTGCAAAGATATCTGAATCCGAGGATCCAACAATCTGCTCGGGAGAGTTCTTCCACCAAAATCTGTGAAGATCATTGTCTGGTTAGGTAAACCATCTCTTCTCTTTATTTCTGTTCTGTTGAAAGTTCGGAGCGAAACCCTAGGTCTGGGAGTTTCTCAACCCCCAGCGATCCGTTGCTTCTGAACTACTCTGATAATTTAGTTTCCTTAAAATTGTGCTTTCAATTATCATATTAGTATCTTTCAATGTTAGGTTAACTTTTCTTTGATTTGAAGCCAACTTCTACAAACATATAAAAACAACAAAAAAATTAGTTAATCTTAATTTACTTCCGCATCGCATCCCTTTATTTGTTCTGCATCATTTTTGGTATCAGAGCCCAGTCTAGGGTTTCTGATTTGCTTGCTTGCTTGTTTTGATTGTTTTCTCTTTTTATTTTGTCTGCTCGAAGTAGACTCCCCAGGACGTCCGGTCCTAGGAACTAAGCGAGGCGCAAGCCTCCTCCTCCCATTCCACGGGGTGTTCCTAGGGCGTGTAGGGGATCCATTGGGTTATAACTTCGTAGCAGGGATTATAAACGGGGAAGACAATCTAGTTGCAGCCCATAATTTCCCTGTTGTTTGAATTATTTCTCCCTGAATAAAATTCAGAATTGCATGATTTTTGCTTCGTTGAAACCAGTATAATTGAACCTATGTTTCATAATTTTTCTGTGATTTATTGTTTTCGGTAAAAATTCTTAGCATTAAAATACAACAACTCTATTTTTTGTGTTCTGCAATTCAATTCTTTTTGGAGTGATCATCTCATAATTTACTTAAGGGCAATTGAGCATCTAAGATAAGGGGAGGAGTTTATTTCCTCTCCTTAGCCCAAAACCACCATCCAATCATTCGAACCTAGACCTAATTTAAAATCAGTTAGACCTAATTTGCCCTAGTGGGCTAGGGACACCAATTGGTCGGGTCTAGGCTAGTGTTGAGTCAGTGATCCGAGTTATTCTGTGTGTGCTTAGCACTCAGTGTCTAGAATGGTGGTTCAGGGATCCATTCCCGAAGGGCTTGTGTGCTGGTCCGCCTACCTGGCCAATCACTGATTGGTGTCTAGGATTGGCAATCAGTGACCTAACACTCCCCTTACACCTGCCTGGCTGAGTCCTGAGTTACTACAGGCTAGCTTGCCACTCTGATTGGGCATCTAGTTTGGACTCTAGGTCTAGTGATCCAGTAATCGATTTAGTCTAGTCTCATTTTGTGTGCTTGCTTGAATCATCATGTCTACCAGAAACGGAGTGCCATATCAACCTGGTCAAACCCAACCTGATTTAGAGGCCATGATCAGAACTCTTACTGAAAGTATGGCTAAAATGAATCAGGATATGACAAACACTGTGGCCCAGTTTAGCGCACAAAGTCATGAGGATCTTACCCAACTTAGGGACCGAGTCAAAGTACTTGAAGAACCTAGACATCGGAATTGGACTCCTGACCCCGATTTTAATGTGCCTCAACCTCACCCACATCAGGAGCCTAGAAGGCCTTTATATAGAGATCCTGAACCTAATCATAGGAGGCCTGACCCAGAGCCTGAAGATAGAGATGATAGGTTCATCAGGAACATCAAATTAGATGCACCAACTTTTGATGGTAGTCTGAACCCTAAGGTGTATTCTGATTGGGAGGGTGAGATGGACCAATACTTTGAGTGGTATGCTATGTCTAAGGAGAGGAAATACAAGTTTGCCAAGATGAAATTAGTGCATCAAGCTAGGTTATACTGGGGGAACATTGAGCTAACCACTAGGAGATGGAATGTTGAGCCCATAACCACTTGGCAGGGTATGAAAGAAAAACTGAGAGATAAATACCTACCCATTTCATACTAGCAAAACCTGTTTGATGCGGAACTAATATGCATGCAATTTTTTTTTTATGTTTTATATGTGGGGTTGGGTGATTAATTCCCAAATTTCAGATTAAAATAAGTTATAGGGAATTTTATATGAATTTTAGAAGATCAGCATGCAGATTAGGACCTAGAAAAGTAGAAAAGAAGGATCGCCGGGGCTGAGAAGCCTCGGTTAGGGCAAGTTCTCCTACAATAAAACTACTGGAGGTAGAGGGGTGTACCTGACAATGTCTGTGAAGATCGCAGCAAAAGGGTCTCTCATTCCTCGACGGATGCGGCCTGGAAAATCGAGCCAAAGACCCGCGGATACCCGGCTTTCTGCTCGGTGATCCGATTGAGGCTTGGCTGGAGTCGTTGGATTCGTAGGAACTCGGGGACCTGCAAACGACCTGTCAGGGGTTAGAAAACTCACAAAGGAACAAGAAAATAAAGGAAAAATAGCAAGAGAAGGCTTCTTTTGGAGTGGGCGTCCAGGGATCTGAGATGCTTGTTGGTAGCAGGAAGATGATTGCAGCACTGGGAAGAAGAACTCTCGCAAACCCCTTTATGCACACAACAGGGTATCACACAACTCAATAGAAGAACTCAAGGTTTTCATTCATCAAAAATTCTCTCATACAAGAGGCTAGGGTCCCTTAAATAGACCCTTAACCTTGGGCTCCAAGTAAGGGTACATAAGTCTTTACATAAGAATCCTTTTCCCTCTTAAACCCTATCTAGAAAATAAGGAAATATTAGGTAGAAAAATCCCTAAAATTTTTCTTGACTTGGTCAAGACTCCAAGGACGCCTAGGGGGGCATGTTGGGCTTCTAGGAGCAGCAAAAGGCCGGCCCAAAGGGGCCCGGGTGCAAGGGTTTGGGCCTCTGGAAGCTGGGGTGGCCTGGTAGCCAGGTAGCAGGAATATTCCCTGGTATCTTGCTTCTTAGGGGCTTGGGCTTGGCACCTGGGCTTGATTTCATTGGGCTAGGATGCAGATGGACCTCTGGAATCATGGATGCCCTTATTTATGAATATACTTTGGCATCTGGAAGGGAATCTGGGTATCTGGAGGGCATCTGCAAGGAATCAGGGTTTCTGATTTTTCTCCTGGGGTCTTCAAATCTTCAAGCTGGGTTGGACTTGGGCTAAACTTCCATGTCTTCAATCTGGCTGGACTTGGTCTTCACTTGTATAATATAGTCTTGAGTCTTCAGTATGCTTGGACAGGACTCAAAAAAATAAAATTAGCTCAACATGAGCTAACTAGCATTGGACTGAACTAGCTCAACATGAGCTGACTAGTACAGAAGTGAAATAACAACTAAAAATACTCAAATAACAACTAAAATGGACTCAGATGAGCTAAGCCCTTATTACAGATGGACTCATAAATTATTGATCAATTACAGAGGGTTGAGAAGCCTCTGCCTTATTCTGGTGCCTTTGGTGTCCGCACCAATTCTCCCGGGGTGGGAGGAACTCGACCCTGTCGAGTGAAGATCAGACTGGCTCACATATCTCTCGAGAAGGTCTGGGTTGAGGCATTGCAAGTCCTCTCGAGAAATCTATGAATCGTCCGACTCTGGCTGGCCTTGCCATCGGATCAGGAAGCATTGATAGTCACGGCCCCGGGTCGTGATGGCTTGATCGTCCAGGATACACTCGATCCGTTCTCCTCTCTCAGGCCAATTTGTTAGTGGACACTCTGGGTTAGGGTCACTCACAATGAAAAGGAATAGGTCCAAAGGCCTTACTAGGTATCGCTGCCGGTTCCCTATACTCAACCAGGTCTGTAATATTGAAGGTAGAACTAATGCCCAAATCCGAAGGCAAGTCTAACACCTAGGCATTTGATCCAATCCTTCTCTATCACTTTAAAAGGTCCGGCTCTGCGAGCATGAAGCTTCTTTTAGGCCTAAGCCTAACCAAGATTGAATCCACTACATCAAATTCTTTGACCCTTCTTCGGGAATTAGCCAGTTGTTTTAAGATTAGTGCGGGTGGTGAACATGCTAGGCACATGCAGACAAATGATGCAAAGGACTCATACTGACACCTAACAGACTCGACTATGCATTCCTATCGAAGGAAATTTTATTGAACTCTTTGGATCTAAACCTAATAGATTATAGGTTCTCTAGGTTTGATCCTAGCTTGACATGCACATGAAAATTTACAGTGAACTCCTAGCAAATTCCAAAGAGTATGCCAGAAGTAAGATGCAAACCTAACATGCGTGATGAATGCATGCAGTATGCTAATCTCAGCTAAATGCAATCTAATGATCCTAGAAATGCTGGAGGTGTCAGGAAAGGGCAGAAAATAGGAAGTGGGTTCAGAATTAGTTTGGTAAGGTAGAGAAAAAGGTTCATGGTTAGTTGGATAAAATAGGATAAAAGACGGGGTGTTAGGAACTAATCCTATACTAATGAGGTTAACCTTATGAGGTTGAGCTATATCTACAGGATTTGCATAATGGAAGGATGGGTCACTAATTTCGGGGAAGAGGTCCTTAATGGGAACTATAGGAGGGGACTCATCTTGAAGGTATTGATTCAAAGAGATCAGGTCCTTAATAAATTCTTTTGGTTCTTGTATTTTTGGACTAGACTCTATAATTTTGCTCTCCTCTATGGTTTCCTCAGGTAAGGCTCTAGCAGCAGTACCTAGGTTCTCTTCCTCTATTTGTTCTTCCATTATAGCTTTAGGTTGGATGTGGTCAAGGTCAACTAGCTCTGGGTTGGAATCTACCTGGGTATCTACTGGGTCAGCTAATTCTAGGTCTACTAAAGGTGTCTCCTCTTCTCCCTCATACTCATCCACTAGGCTCACATCAGCTTCATACACTTCCACGTTAATGTAAGCCTTGCGAATCTCAGGAATGGTTGGAGAAGGTCGGCTAGCAGGAAATTGGTTAGGTTCTGGTCTCTGATTATGGGTACCACTCCTAGTAGGTTCAGGTTGTATAAGAGGTAGTGGCTCACTATTGGGTTCATATTTAGGGATACTCATCCTATAGGGTTCAAGTTGACTAGGGGAAGCATGACTAGTACTAGGCTGATACTTAGGGGTTATGGGTTCTCTAAGCTCATAGGACAAGGGTGCAGATCAATGGGTCATGGGATTATAGGATCTGGGGTCATAGGATTTGGGGTCAGCTCTATGATCAGGTTCTAAGGTTGGATCAAGGTATGGGGTCCTCCTAAGGTTGGGCTCTCTATATGGGTCAGGATATTGGGTCCTCCTAGGATTGGACTCCCTATATGGGTCAGAATACTGGGTTCTCCTAGGGTTGGACTCCCTATATGGGTCAGAATATTGGGTTCTCCTAGGGTTTGACTCCCTATATGGGTCAGAATATTGGGTGTTGGGTCTACTAGGCTCATAGGGTATGGGTGTATAGGATCTATGATCATGGGATCTAGAGTCATAGGATCTAGGTTCATAGGTTATGGATTCATAAGTTCTAGGTTCATAGGATTTAGAGTCATAAGATCTATAGGTTGTGGGTATACTAGGCTTATAGGGAGAGGGTAAATAGGATCTATCTTCTTGGTCTATAAAATCCTGATTGGGTCTTCTAGGACTAATCTTAGGGATTGGGTCAGGATGATGGGCTCTCCTAGGTTCAGCCTCAAGGTATGGATCAGGGTTTGGGGTCCTCCTAGGTTGAGGATTGTAGTACGGGTCAGGATAAGGGGCTCTCCTAGGTTCGACCTCATGGTATAGATCAGGGTTTGGGGTCCTCCTAGGTTGAGGGGAGTCAGGATCTGGCTCAGACTGTGACCCATGGGTTTTTCTTGGGGTCCCTACCCGGACTTTTAACTGATCAAACCTATTGGCACGATAGTCAATTCTATCATTGGTTTGAATACGAGACTGAGTTAACTGGGTCATCTGGATAGTTATCTGGGCAATTTGATCAGCTAGGGCTTTTATTTGGGCTTGTAAATTTTCCATGGGTTCAGACATTTATGAAGGAGGTGGGTGATATGAAACTCCTGATCTAGTGCTCATGCAAGACTCGATCAGACCGACTATAGCTGACTAAACCTAAAGTCCAAACTAGATGCTCAATCAGGGTGGCAAACTAGCCTATAGTAACCCTGTACTCAGCCAGGCAGGTGTAAGGGGAGTGTTAGGTCCCTGATTGCCAATCCTAGACACCAATCAGAGATTGGCCAGGTAGGCGGACCAGCACACAAGCCCTTCGGGATTGAATCCCTAAACCACCGTTCTAGACACTAAGCACAAGGCACACACAGGTTAACTTGACACAGTGATCTAACACTAGCCCGGACCCGACCAGTTGGTGTCCCTAGCCCACTAGGGCAAATTAAGTCTAATTAATTTTAGGTTAAGGCTTGGGACTGAATGCAAGGGATGTGGTTTTGGGCTAAGGAGAGGTGATCAAATCCTCCCCCCATCTGATATAGCAAGAGTGCCCTTAAAAGTAAATTATGCAATGATGGCAGGCAGATGAGGATGCAAATTAGGGTTTAGATATTTATTTTTTTTTTTGGTATTTTTGGAAAATATGTATATATATATATATATATTTTTGGTATTTTTTTAAATAGAAGAAAACTTGCAAATCATGACCTAATATACTGGAAATATACTAAAATTAAGAAATATGCAAAAACTCCTAAACAAAACCCTAAAACTTCCAAACATGTCTTGCTAAAAAAACAGAGCCGAAAATTTGCAGGCCCTATTTCGGCTTTCAGAAAATTCACAGGCCATAATAAAATCTGAAAAAAGTTTTAAAATTACTGCGAATTATGATAAATCCAGGAAAATAAATTTCAGAATTTTTGGAGTTTTTAACAGGGAGAAATAATTAAAATAATAGAGTATATACGGACTGAAAAATTAAAGAAAACAAGCCCTAATCTAAGCTCTGATACCAAATGATGCGGAACTAATATGCATGAAATTTTTTTTTTATGTTTTATATGTGGGGTTGGGTGATTAATTCCCGAATTTCAGATTAAAATAAGTTATAGGGAATTTTATATGAATTTTAGAAGATCAGCATGCAGATTAGGACCTAGAAAAGTAGAAAAGAAGGATCGCCGGGGCTGAGAAGCCTCGGTTAGGGCAAGTTCTCCTACAATAAAACTACTGGAGGTAGAGGGGTGTACCTGACAACGTCTGTGAAGATCGTAGCAAAAGGGTCTCTCATTCCTCGACGGATGCGGCCTGGAAAATCGAGCCAAAGACCCGCGGATACCCGGCTTTCTGCTCGGTGATCCGATTGAGGCTTGGCTGGAGTCGTTGGATTCGTAGGAACTCGGGGACCTGCAAACGACCTGTCAGGGGTTAGAAAACTCACAAAGGAACAAGAAAATAAAGGAAAAATAGCAAGAGAAGGCTTCTTTTGGAGTGGGCGTCCAGGGATCTGAGATGCTTGTTGGTAGCAGGAAGATGATTGCAGCACTGGGAAGAAGAACTCTCGCAAACCCCTTTATGCACATAGCAGGGTATCACACAACTCAATAGAAGAACTCAAGGTTTTCATTCATCAAAAATTCCCTCATACAAGAGGCTAGGGTCCCTTAAATAGACCCTTAACCTTGGGCTCCAAGTAAGGGTACATAAGTCTTTACATAAGAATCCTTTTCCCTCTTAAACCCTAGCTAGAAAATAAGGAAATATTAGGTAGAAAAATTCCTAAAATTTTTCTTGACTTGGTCAAGACTCCAAGGACGCCTAGGGGGGCGTGTTGGGCTTCTAGGAGCAGCAAAAGGCCGGCCCAAAGGGGCCCGGGTGCATGGGTTTGGGCCTTTGGAAGCTGGGGTGGCCTGGTAGCCAGGTAGCAGGAATATTCCCTGGTATCTTGCTTCTTAGGGGCTTGGGCTTGGCACCTGGGCTTGATTTCATTGGGCTAGGATGCAGATGGACCTCTGGAATCATGGATGCCCTTATTTATGAATATACTTTGGCATCTGGAAGGGAATCTGGGCATCTGGAGGGCATCTGCAAGGAATCTGGGTTTCTGATTTTTCTCTTGGGGTCTTCAAATCTTCAAGCTGGGTTGGACTTGGGCTAAACTTCCATGTCTTCAATCTGGATGGACTTGGTCTTCACTTGTATAATATAGTCTTGAGTCTTCAGTATGCTTGGACAGGACTCAAAAAAATAAAATTAGCTCAACATGAGATAACTAGCATTGGACTGAACTAGCTCAACATGAGCTGACTAGTACAGAAGTGAAATAACAACTAAAAATACTCAAATAATAACTAAAATGGACTCAAATGAGCTAAGCCCTTATTACAGATGGACTCATAAATTATTGATCAATTACAGAGGGTTGAGAAGCCTCTGCCTTATTCTGGTGCCTTTGGTGTCCGCACCACTGTTAGACCAATGGCAAAACCTGAAACAAGGAAACCGATCTGTCTCAGACTACATAGCTACTTTTGATGAATACCTAATGAGATGTGATGTGAGTGAAGCCCACGAAGTCACTTTGTCTCGATTTAGGGCTGGACTGAGGGAAGATATCAAAAGAGAACTATTTCTGAGAGAGGTTACTGATCTAGACCAAGCCTACCAGATTGCACTGAACACTGAGAAATTTCAGAGAGGACCTATACCTTCTAGGGTTAGTGCCCCAATCCCAAGGAATGGACCTAGCCAAGTTATCCCTAGTAAACCTTTTCAGGATACTTCTACCCCTAGGCCCATGGACAAAGGTAAGGCACCTGACACCCAGAGAACCCCTAGTTCAAATATCACCTGTTTTAAGTATCAGAAACCAGGTCACATTTCCAGTCAGTGTATTGCCATAGCCTGTTTCAAGTGTCATAAGGTAGGTCATGTTGCTAGCCAGTGCCCACGGAGATCCCTTTACATAGAAGAGGGAGAGAATGAAAATTCCGAGCCCAGTGAGCAATTTGAAGAAGAAGTTTATGAGGCCGGAATGAATTTGGTTGAGGAGTATGAAGGAGAGGAGGAACCCAATGAATCTGACCAATTAGGAGTTGTAAAATGCATCCTATCCCAGAATCTAGTTCAAGAGGATTGGCGTAGGACTAACATCCTACAGACTTTTTTTAAATTAGGGGATAAGGTATGTAAGATCATCATAGATAGTGGGAGCTGTGTAAATGCCATCTCTACTAGCACTGTCAAGATGTTAGGCTTAATCCCAGTTCCCCATCCCAACCCCTATAAGGTTTCTTGGGTAGATTCTACCTCCATACCCATCCAGTCTAGATGTCAAGTCCAAATCCAAATGCAATCTTATCACGAAAAGATTTGGTGCGATGTCTTACCCATGGGGGTGAGCAGTATAATTCTCGGAAGACCTTGGTTGTATGATCATGATGCCACCCTCTTAGGAAAATCCAATACCTGTGTCTTTAGTTTCAATAGGAAGAAGATTACGATCCATTCAGTTCCCCCTAAGGACAAGGTAACTAAAGGAGCCGGTAAGGTTAAGGAGATGAAAACTGGAGTGAACCTAATCAGTGCTAAGGATCTAGAACAAGAAATTCATAGTGGTTCACCCATCTGGATGTTGACTGCTAAGGAACTTAGAACTTCGGAACCCTCAGAGCCTCCTCAAGAAGTTAGACCTGTGTTAAAAGAATTTGAGGATGTCTTTCCCGAGGATTTGCCAGACCACCTTCCACCTCTTAGGGATATCCAGCATGCCATAGATCTAATCCCAGGAGCGACTTTGCCCAACTTGCCCCATTACAGGATGAATCCATCTGAGCATGAAGAACTGCAAAAGCAGGTTGGAGAATTATTGAGGAAGGGGTTTATTAGAGAAAGTCTTAGCCCTTGTGGAGTCCCAGCCTTACTGATCCCAAAGAAAGATGGCACGTGGAGGATGTGTGTTGACAGTCATGCCATCAATAAAATTACAATCAAATATAGGTTTCCCATCCCTAGACTAGATGACATGCTTGATATGATGGCTGGTGCAATGGTTTTTTCTAAGATTGATCTCAAAAGCGGCTATAATCAGGTTAGGATTAGACCCGGGGATGAATGGAAAACTGCTTTCAAAACTAAGGATGGTCTTTATGAATGGGTTGTTATGCCTTTTGGGTTGTCCAATGCCCCTAGTACTTTCATGAGAATTATGACCCAGGTACTTAGAGCTTTCATAGGAAAATTTGTGGTGGTCTATTTTGATGACATCCTGATCTATAGTAAGACCCCAGCAGATCACCTAGGCCACCTTAGAGCAGTCTGCCAAGTTTTGAGGAATGATAGACTCTACGGTAATCTTAAGAAGTGTGAATTCATGACAAGTAGAGTTATCTTTCTTGGTTTTGTAGTAACCCCTGACGGCGTGGCGGCCGATCCTGAGAAGATTAGGTCCATAGTAGACTGGCCAGAGCCAACCAATGTGCATGAAGTTAGAAGTTTCCATGGCTTGGCAACCTTCTACAGGCGATTCATCAAGGGGTTTAGTACTTTAGCTGCTCCTATCACTGATTGTATTAGGAAGGGAGAATTTCATTGGACTAAGTCAGCCCATAAAGCCTTCCTAGATCTTAAGGATAAAATGACCCAGGCACCCATTCTGAGATTACCCGATTTTTCTAAAATATTTGAGGTTGCCTGTGATGCTTCAGGTGTAGGAATAGGTGGAGTCCTAAGCCAAGAGAATCATCCCATAGCATTCTTTAGTAAAAAACTTAATGATGCTAAGCTTAGGTATTCTACCTATGATAAGGAATTTTATGCGGTGGTGCAAGCTTTGCGTTACTGGAGACATTATTTGCTACCGCAGGAATTTGTACTATTTTCGGACCATGAGGCTCTTAGATTTCTGAACTCCCAAAAGAAGCTTAACCCTAGGCATGCTAAGTGGGTAGAATATATCCAGTCCTATACTTTTGTCCTGAAACATAAGGCTGGAGTTGAGAATAAGGTAGCTGATGCCCTTAGTCGCCGATCTCTGTTATTAACTTCTGTTAGAACTGAGGTCATAGGGTTTGAGCAAATCAAAGAGGAATATGAGTCTTGTCCAGATTTCACAACTGTGTATCAGGATCTAGTTCAAGGACCATCTAGTAATCACCAGGATTATACCCTTGTAGATGGTTTTTTGTTCTTCAAAAATAGGCTTTGCATCCCTAGAACTTCTCTTAGGGAATTTTTGATTTGGGAAATCCATGCTGGAGGTTTAGCCAGCCATTTTGGAAAAGACAAGACCATTCTAGCTATTGAAGACCACTTTTTCTGGCCTAGCTTGAAAAGGGATGTAGCTAATATTGTAGCTAGATGTCGAACCTGCGCTGTTGCCAAACAGCGAAAATAAAACACTGGCCTTTATACCCTACTCCCTGTCCCAGATCGTCCTTGGCAAGATGTGAGTATGGATTTTGTATTAGGTTTACCTAAGACCCAGAGGAGACATGATTCTATCTGTGTCGTAGTCGACCGATTCTCTAAAATGACCCACTTCTTGCCTTGTTCCCAAACCTTTGATGCGTCTAAGGTAGCCACACTTTTCTTCAATGAGATAGTTAGACTCCATGGCCTACCTAAGACAATCGTTTCAGATAGGGATGTCCGGTTCACCAGTTACTTTTGGAAGACCCTTTGGCATAAGTTAGGGACAAAACTTAAGTTTTCAACTGCCTATCATCCCCAAACTGATGGCCAAACTGAAGTAGTGAACCGTAGCCTAGGAAATCTGCTGAGATGTCTTGTTGGTGAAAACACCAGAAATTGGGATTTATACCTACCAAGGGCAGAATTTGCGTACAATGACTCGGTCAATAGGTCTACGGGTAAGAGTCCATTTGAAATTGTACATGGGTACAAACCTCACACACCTCTTGACCTAGTCCCTTTACCTGTCCACACTCGAGTCTCCGAGTCTGCTGAGAATTTTGCACAGCATGTAAAAGACTTGCATAAAGAAATTCATGCCAAAATAAATTTAAGTAATGAAACTTATAAGAAGTTGGCTGATACTCAAAGGCGAGTCAAATCTTTTGTTGAGGGAGACTATGTGATGATTAGGTTAAGGCCTGAACGGTTTCCTCCTGGAACCGTTAGAAAGTTACATGCTAGGGGAGCTGGACCATTTAGAGTGGTAAAGAGAGTAGGATCCAATGTCTATGTGCTCGAGTTGCCTCCAGAACTAGGCATTAGCTCTACTTTCAACATTACAGACTTAGTAGAGTACAGGGAGCCAGCTGTGATTCCTAGTGAGCCTTTTGAGCCTAACCCTATCATTGAGAGTGATCCCGACCCTGTGTGTCCACCAACAAACTGGCCTGTGAGGAAAGAGCAGATTGAAAAGACCTGGATGATCAGGTTATCTCTACTCGTAATCGAGGATACCAAAGGTACCTGGTCCGCTGGCAAGGAAGGCCAGATTCTGATGACTCTTGGATCTCCCGAGAAGAATTACAAGAATTGGACCCAGACCTCTTGGAGAGATACCAGAGCCAGCTTGATCCATACTCGACAGGGTCGAGTTCCTCCCACCCTGGGAGAATTGGTGCGGGCACCAGACTCAGAAGAAGACTTCAGAGCTCCATCTGGATCTCTGATTAACCTTGCCCGAAGAATTAGGGTTTTTGGTTTGTAATAAGAGTTGACTAGATCAACTCAATTTAGCTTGAGTCTACATTACCTGCATTTTATTTTGTTGAGTCATGTTGACTCAGTAGTGGACTAGGGTTTCAACCAGGGATGTTACATTTTCTCCCAAGACAAGGCAAGTGGACACCACACTCCCAGCCACACTCCCAGTCCAGGGGGCACCATATCCCCATCCAGCAGCCTTTGGTCCCCACTCCACATATGGCAACTTCCTTCTTTCATGCACCAGATAAAGAGAAGAGCACAAATCAAGGGGGCGGCCAAGACTTTCCCAAGTAATTCCAAGCAAAGAAGGGAAGAAGTTTTTCTTGGAAGAGAATATCAAGGGGCACCCATTACCTGCCAAAAACACCTAAAACAAAGATGGAAGAGCCTTGACTTAGGGAGGAAGAAAAGGAGGAGTCCAAAAGAGTTCATCCAGGAAAGGAAGAAAATTTTCTTGAAAAATTCCAAGCAAGGTGGCGCCATCTACCTGCCATTTATAACCCAAATCCTAATTTTCGGTATTT
The DNA here is from genome assembly GCA_021397845.1 of Areca catechu. Taxonomy (NCBI): domain Eukaryota; kingdom Viridiplantae; phylum Streptophyta; class Magnoliopsida; order Arecales; family Arecaceae; genus Areca; species Areca catechu. Next base: position 108,529,663 of record CM038053.1, read on the forward strand.
TGGCCAACCATATGTAAGTGATTTGCCCTAATTTGGAGATCCCCTCCTTTAGTCCCACATGGGAAAATATGAAACCCTTCTCCCTTGTAAAGCATTATAAATTACATCCCTCTTGTAAGTTGAAATCAATCAATGAATGAAGAAAAAATTATTTTTGCTATTCTCTTGTGTTGAGTAACCTAGGTTTCTCTTCTTCCGCACTATTCTAAGTGTTGAGCTCCGTGAGGGGGTAATCCAGGTTCCATTGGAGCCTTGAGGAGGTGAGAGATCTCCATCTTTATCCAAAACCCTAGGTTAGCCACTTAAAAATCCAAAACCCTAGCCGCCCTTCATTATTTTCAATCCATCAAACCCTAGCTCCTTCCATCTCCCACGGCCTCTCTCTCTCTACAAGTCCAGGCCGTCCACCTTCATCCAGATCCAGTCCGGCTACTTCAGATCCAGAGCAAGTTCCAAGGAAAATCACATCAGCTTCCAGGAGAATCCAGTTTTAGCAATTTCAATCTTCAAGTTCATCAACCTGGTAAATTTTTCCCTTGACTCTCTGATTCCATCAATTGTTTTTCTTCTCTTCCAGATATTGAGTTCAGGAGAAGCCAACCCACCAAAAGACCAGTATTGGAGGATCCATTGCGAAGATATCTGAATCCGAGGATCCAACAATCTGCTCGGGAGAGTTCTTCCATCAAAATCTGTGAAGATCATTGTCTGGTTAGGTAAACCATCTCTTCTCTTTATTTCTGTTCTGTTGAAAGTTCGGAGCGAAACCCTAGGTCTGGGAGTTTCTCAACCCCCAGCGATCCATTGCTTCTGAACTACTCTGATAATTTAGTTCCCTTAAAATTGTGCTTTCGATTATCATATTAGTATCTTTCAATGTTAGGTTAACTTTTCTTTGATTTGAAGCCAACTTCTACAAACATATAAAAACAACAAAAAAATTAGTTAATCTTAATTTACTTCCGCATCGCATCCCTTTATTTGTTCTGCATCACCAAGATGGAATTGACCTGTCCAAATAGTTTGGATTGAATGTCTCGCAGTATCTCAATTTAGTAAATCCTTGGCCGGGGTAATCCTAGTGAAGAGTCACTAGGCTTGCAAGGTTGAGACACGTAGTCGACTGACTCTGTCTGGGTTGGCAGCCCAATCACAGTCGTCATGAGCATTAGAGGTCAAAAGGATGAATTATACGGTAACCATATGCCAGAGGTTCGATAGTTTGCTCCCGCATCTTCGACCTATCCGGACGTCGGGACCCATTGCTAGATGGTTTCCTGTGCTGGTACTAGAATTGTTCTAGTGCTACCGTTTAGGTTCGAACCTATGAGGTCACATGCCACAGAGGATAACTCTCTGATCCGGGTACCGATTACGATTGGGAATCGTCTTGATTTTATGGTCACAGTATTTTTGAGCACTCTTTTTCCCGTCTTGCCCTTGTTTGTGTCGACCGAAAAATATTCCGGGTTGACCAACTCTGTGCCAGGATTTTTCTGAATCAGTTTTGAACTGATTCGGAGTTCGTTTCGGCCTCCAATTGGTTATGAACCAATTTATTCCCTAAACCAGGTCCAATTGGATTAAACCGTTTGGTTCAATGGGATTGAACCAAAATGGGTTGGTTTAAATGATTTGAACCAAATTTACCATGGACCGGTTTTGGCTCCATGGTTTTTCTCTCCTTGTAACCGTTTACACGTTATTTACGTTGGGAGAAAATTTTCTTGCGTTTGAAGGCCAAACGATGGTTTTGTTTGATGCTGGGCTAGCGTCTCTTCCCTTCTCCTCCCTTAATGGCATTAATCCCTCCCTTAATGGCTTGTTTATTGGGCTGTTTCCGTCTCTTGGCCTCACAACGCTCAACCTCCCTCTCCCTCCTAGCAGCTTTTATAAACAAAAGCCCTCCCCTGTTCGTGTAAAAAATATTCAACGAGAGAATATTTTTTTGGCTACCGTGAGAGAGGCCTAAAGAGAGAGTGCTTTGGGTGTTCTTTGAGAGGTTGAGAGTTCACCATTTTGAGAACTATTATTTGCATCTGTGGCTAGGTTTAGGAGCTTGTGAGGGAGAGATACAAGGCATTATTCCCTTGTTTTGAAATGCTCAAATTCTGCCCAGCAGCAGAATTTCTGTGACCGTGAACCCCTCTTCCGGCGGCTAGCACCGTGCATGGAGGTGGATCCGAGAGTCCCGGGCATGTCTCCCCTCTAGAGGAGTACCACTCTACTCCTCGGAGCAAACCACGCGAGCCGGGATCGCTCCAGTTGCCCGAAATCCAACGACGAAGACAGCTACTCCGTTCTGCTACCATTTTCGTGCAGCAGAGTTTGGCGAATTTTGACGATTTATTGGCTTAGTTTTTCTTGCAGAAACTAGTGCCAAATCGAAGAGGACTTCCTTAAGAATCTACAACTCAAATTTGGGAGCGATCGGAGGTCCGGAAGGTGGCATTCCGGGGACTTTTCGGAAGCCCTATTTTCAGCCCAAGGTGGAAGACGACTGGAATAACTTTATTCCAGTTATTCCAGTCTATTCCAGGTTTATCCCAGACTTATTCCAGCTGGGAATAAGGTATGTTTTTGGGTTTTAATTTCGGTGCATGTGTAGATCTAGATTTATTAAAATGTTTATAAATATTATATGTCATGTATCATGCCAATACATGCATCTTGCATATGCTAGATCCTGTGCGAAGTAGGTATTTTCCGCATTTATTAAAAATATTTTAAAATCTTACCTATTCCCTGTGCTGTTGCATGCTTTGCGTAGGCACATGCAACCATGTTTTTACTTTTACTAGGGGCCTCCTATTGCGGGTCTTTGGTTAGGTCCAACCATTAAAATGACAAACCCAATGCTTCCAGCTAACTAAAGACCAAGCCCGACTATGGCCGGCCCACCTGGTCCCGTTAAGGAGGTTGCACTGAACCATCATCGATCAGATAGAAATTCCAGTCACCGGATGTACACCCGTTCTATGGAACTGCCGATGCACACCAAGCTAGTGGACATATTTCCATTCAACTTAATGGGAGGCTAAGACTCTGTCAACCCTTTGACTTAGTCGTTTAAGGACCTATTAATTTTAGAGGATTTTTAGTTCTGACAGAAGAGAAGAGACAAGGACATGGATCATCCACCCAATGAATCAATCAGATTCCAGGAGGGTTGAATTAAATCAACAATTGATCCATGGGCACCTATTGATCAGTCAGACCGATCAACCTGGGTGACATGGGTTAACTCGAGTCATTGAGCTTTTCCAATCAGTTCTGGTCGACTCGACTAGCAGGTAGGTGAGATCATGGGTGAGTATCTGCCATTAACCATCTTTCCTATACACCAACCAAGTTGGCCAGGAAAGAGGTAGCCTCATACAACCATGATCACGATTGCCAAACCTAGCTCGACACCAGTCGGTTTACCAGACTCGATCAGACTAGCCTAAAGACTCGGGTGTCCACTGAGCCACTAATTGGATCCATTTTAGATGAACAGATCAACTAATCTAACTATTAGATAGTTCTAAAGAAATACCTTAAACAACTTTTGTTTAATCTTCTTTTAATCCGGTTCAACTAAACTTAGGTCTAACCCAATTATGGACCCAACTAATCAGCTAACCCAATTTGCCCAATTTGGCTTATGCAAATTTTATTAGATTTCATAAACCTAAAATTTTTTTTATTAAGCCAAATACTTAATTAAAATATTTTTTAATTAAGTCTCTATGTAAAACAATTTTACATCTTAAATTATGCATCATATCTAGATTTATACTTTTATAAATATTATATGACCCAAATAACAAAATTATAAATCATGCCAAAATTATAAAATAATTTTAATTTCTTTTTGATTTCCTTAAAGGATTCTTCTGAAGAGGCCAACACAGATGAACCGCATCGTGTCAAAGACACACGGCCATGGTGAAGGTCTCAACTAGGTTCCTAAAAGTACTCTCTAATCCCAAGATTAAACAATTTAATCTACTATACATGCATCAAGATATGTTATACTAGAACCTGGCTCTGATATCACTGTAAAGAAAAAAATGTGGTGTAGGTGCCTACGCTAAGCATGCAACAGCACAGGGAGCAGGTAAATATTTTAAAACATTTTTAAAATAAATGTGAAAAACATCTACTCCGCACAGGATCTAGCATATGCAAGATGCATGTATTGGCATGATACAGATCATATAATATTTATAAACAATTTTATAAATCCAGATCTACATATGCACGAAAATAGAACCCAAAAACATACCTTATTCCCAGCTAGAATAAGTCTAGGATAAACCTGGAATAGACTGGAATAACTGGAATAAAGTTATTCCAGTCGTCTTCCACCTTGGGCTGAAAACAGGTCTTCCGAAAAGTCCCCGGAACGTCGCCTTCCGGACCTCCGATCGCTCCCAAATTTGAGCTGTAGATTCTTAAGGAAGTCCTCTTCGATTTGGCATTAGTTTCTGCAAGAAAAACTAAGCCAATAAATCATCAAAATTCATCGAATCTGCTGCACGAAAATGATAGCAGAACAGAGTAGCTGTCTTCGTCGTTGGATTTCGGGCAACTGGAGCAATCCCGGCTCGCGTGGTTTGCTCCGAGGAGTAGAAGAATACTCCCTCTAGGGGGGAGACATGCCCGGGACTCTCGGATCCGCCTCCATGCATGGTGCTAGCCACCGGAAGAGGGGTTCACGGCCACAGAAATTCTACTGCTGGGCAGAATTTGAGCACTTCACAACAAGGGAATAATGCCTTGTATCTCTCCCTCACAAGCTCCTAAACCTAGCCCCATATGCAAATAATAGTTCTCAAAATGGTGAACTCTCAACCTCTCAAAGAACACCCAAAGCACTGTCTCTTTAGGCCTCTCTCACGATGGCTAAAAAATATTCTCTCGTTGAAACTTCACCACACGAACAGGGGAGGGCTTTTGTTTATAAAAGCTGCTGGGAGGGAGAGGGAGGTTGAGCGTTGTGAGGCCAAGAGACGGAAATAGCCCAATAAACAAGCCATTAAGGGAGGGATTAAAGCCATTAAGGGAGGAGAAGGGAAGAGATGCTAGCCCAGCATAAAACAAAACGTCGTTTGGCCTTCAAATGCAAGAAAAAACTTCTCCCAATGTAAATAACGTGTAAATGGTCCAAGAGAGAGGAAAAGCCACCGGTCCAATAAAAAAAAAAAAAAAAAAAACGGTCCAAAATATTTAAACCAAGTGGTTCAATCTAATTTGAACCGGTTTAAAAATTGGTTCAAGGAAAAAATTGGTTCACAACCAATTGAAGGCCGAAACGAACTCCGAATCAGTTCAAAACTGATTCAAAAAAATCCTGACGCAGTGCTAGTCAAGCCAGAACATTTTCCGATCAACACATACAAGGGCAAGATGGGAAAAGAGTGCTCAAAAAATACTGTGACCATAAAACCGTGACGATTCCTAATCGTAATCAGTATTCGGATCAGAGAGTTATCCTCTATGGCGTGTGACCTCATAGGTTCGAACCTAAACGGTAGCACTGGAATAATTCCAGTACCAGCATAGGAAACCATCTAGCAATGGGTCCCGGCGTCCGGATAGGTCGAAGATGCGGGAGGAAACTATCGAACCTCTAGCATATGGTTACCGTATAATTCATCTCTTTGACCTCTAATGCTCATGACGACTGAGATTGGGCTGCCATCCCAGACTAAGTCAGTCGACTACGTGTCTCAACCTCGCAAGCCCAGTGACTCTTCACGAGGGCTACCTCGATCGAGGATTTGCTAAATTGAGATACTGCGAAACATTCAATCCAAACTGTTTGGACAGGTCAATTCCATCTTGGTCCATCATTGCTCCACAAGTACTTGCCTGTACCCAGAAATCTTCCATCACCGGATTAAAAATCCGGGTAGTCCGGCACCAAAGCACAGGGAGTTGCTTGCAAGCTACCGTGATGACCTCAGGTCAGAGGGACACTTATACCCATATCCAATCGTGAGTATCCCTTTGGCAGAAAGGGACTGCACGAAGTCACGTTCAACGAGATATCACATATATCCCACTTGCAGATCACATCAGTGTCACTACACTCATTTGGTCAAGAGGACAACCAAACGATGTGAACTACAACAACCTATACTTGATATATTGCCGTCCAGTACAATATATCCTTTGGTTGTGAACAGGGTTTAAGGACCACTCGATACATCCTCTCTGTTTCGAAATCAGTGTAGTCCTAAGGACTTCATCATATAGGAAAGAGTTCTCTTAAGGAAATACAATATGTGATGATCTGCCAAATAACAATTTTATTAATTCATAAAATAAATACAGTACTGAGCACAACCGCCTACAACCCAGGCGATTGGCTTTGGGACACATTTCCCAGCAATGGCCTGCGCCCGGCTCCTCGCGCCTGGCAGCTCCGAGACCCGTGCAAGCCCGTGCCACGACCCGCGCACGCGTCGGGTGACACGCGCCAGGCATCCCCGTGACCCGCGCGTGCCCATGCCATGACCTGGGCGCACGCGCCCGACGGCGCCGTGACCCGCACGCGCGCCCGGTGACCCGCGCACGCCCGTGCCGTGACCCGTGCCCAGAAGCGCTGTGACCCGTGCATGCCCGTGGCATGACCCGCGCACGCCAGTGCCGTGGCCCGCGCGCACCAGTGCCGTGGCCCGGGTGCGCCCGGTGACCCAAACCCGACAGCGCCGTGACCCGTGTAAGCCCGCGCAACGACCCGCGCACGCGGCGGTCGACCCGCACCCGGCTATTTCGTGACCCGTGCACGCCCGTGCCGTGGCCCGTGCACGTTGCCTTGCGCCCGACGGTGCCGTGACCCGCGCACGTTGCCTTGAACTCGACGGTGCCGTGACCCGCGCACGCCCGCGCCGTGACACGCGCCCGTTGACTTGCTCATGGCAGCTCCGTGACCCGTGCACGCCCGCGCCGTGACCCGCGCCTGCGCACGCCAGTTGACCCGCGCATGCCCGTTCCATGACCCTCGCGTGCCCGAGCCCGCAGTGCCCTTTTACGGGCCCGGCGGTGGCATGAGCCGCGCACGCTCGTGCCACGACCCGCGTGCGCGCACTCCTGTTGCCCTGCGCATGGCAGCGCCATGACCCGCGCACGCCCGTGCCATGACCCGCGCGCGCTCGAGCCCGCCGTGCCCTTGTGCATGCCCGGTGCCTCGCGCCCTGCGGTGCCATGACCCGCGCGCGCGCGCCCGTCGCCCTGCGCATGGCAGCGCCGTGACCTACGCGCTTCCGTGCAATGGCCCGCGCGCGAGCACCCGGTGACCCGCGCATGCCATGCCGACGCGCGCGCGCTAGTGCCACGACCCGCGCGCGCCCAAGCCCGCCGTGCCCTTGTGCGCGTCCGGGGCCTCGCGCCCGGCGGGACATGGCCCGCGCGCGCTCGGTGACTTGCGCCCGGCTGTGCCATTGCCCAGGCATGCCCCTGCGGTGACCCGCGCATGGCCGATGACCTGCACCCGGCGGTGCCGTGACCCGCGCGCTCGCGTGCATCCCGTGGCCTGCCGTCCGCCCCCCGCCCGGGCGTGCCCCGCATCCGGTCGTGCGATGCCGAGGCCCGCCGTGGGATTCGGGTCTCCATCGTAATGGCACGGTCACGGTAGCGTGGGCGCTCAACGAGCCCTCGCGGAGGGTCCGGAGTCGCTCCCGCCCTCTCGGGACCCGTGTCTCGACGCGCACGGCACGGGCACCCGCCCGGAACATCTTGGTTTCATCCAATGTGGCGAACCTGGCACTCCGGGAGGGGCATCCGACCAAAGGCGGTGGTGGGGACATGCAAGATGAGGATGCAACTATGCAACCCTAAAGGAGATTAGCAAAGATTAACTTAGCAATTTCTTATTTGCATATGATTAGTTCAGCATATAGTATCAAAGAAGGTCTAATGAAGAGAACTCGAATGATCAAATGTAAACCTAATTAATAAGACTATCAAAATAATAAAGAAATAGGAATAAGATTCGAACCACACAAGTTAAGCTAGGCAAATTTAATATTTCAGACCTAATCGATACTAGAACATACCTAGCATTAATCTTTCAAGTAGATCAAGTTCACTCATGAAGAGACCTCCCAAATGACAAGACCATACTACAAATTGAGGGCCCTTCTTGTTTTCTGGATTATGGCAAGTAATTCCTTCCTCTTGAGTTCGGAATCCCGGAGAACCTTGAAATGGATTAGGCCGGCCTCCTTGTGATGGTCTTCTTGATCAACCTTGAATATTGAAGAGCTAGCTTGAGATTGGAGAAGAAGGAGAGTGTCTTAGGTGTTGGAGATGGAGGAGGAGAAAGTAGGGTTGGCGTGGGATAGGGAGAGGAATTTAGAACTACCACTTAGGCACATAGAACTCACATAGAAGAAAATTTTTATTTTTTTCTTTTCCATCCTTCCTTTACAAGAAGACTAAGAGTCTTTTATAGACTATTAAGCCATTTTGAATTCAAACTACACCAAATATCATGGAGAAAAAATTGTGGAGAAAAATATGGGGCATCCCATGAGTAGTGGAGGAAGTTGTGGAGGAGGTTGTAGCCAATTCAAATTCAAATTCTCCTTTTCTTTTCTTGGGCGGCAACCATGGATGGTGAGGTGGCATGTGTGATGTGGCAGCAACCTTGGATGGTGAGGTGGTATGTGTGATGTGGCAGCAACCTTGGATGATGAGGTGGCATGTGTCATGTGGCATGTGGTCCCCACTTGAGGTGGCTTTGGTCTTTCTTTGGAGTATAAGTCTTGAGTCTTCTTTAGTCTTCAAATGTGGTTTGGTTTGATTCTTCATGGAGGTTTGGTTTGATTCTTCATGGATTGGACTTGACTCATTTGGACCCAACTCTCAAATACAAGATTAATCAAGCTGGACTAGTCCCAACATAAAATTGAAATGGACTCGAATTACATAATTATTTGGACTCAAATTAAGAAAGAAAAAAATTACAGGACTTTCTTTTACTCATCCAACCATAAGGACTCGGATTTGACTTGAATTGGTTGGAGTCTCTTCCTGATTCTGGTGCCCACACCAGGCGGGGAGTGGCCGGGGAGAGCGCGCCATCTCCGGTCCCGGCGGGCTGGGCACCTGCGGCCCGACGGCTCCGACGCGATGCCCGGTGCCTTTCCGCAACCGTCGCTCGGGCAT
>CM038053.1:108543824-108718824 GCA_021397845.1 Areca catechu
GTGTGATGCTTCAGGTGTAGGTATAGGTGGAGTCCTAAGCCAAGAGAATCATCCCATAGCATTCTTTAGTGAAAAACTTAATGATGCCAAGCTTAGGTATTCTACCTATGATAAAGAATTTTATACGGTAGTGCAAGCTTTGCGTTACAGGAGACATTATTTGCTACCGCAGGAATTTGTGCTATTTTCGGACCATGAGGCTCTTAGATTCCTAAATTCCCAGAAGAAGCTTAACCCTAGGCATGCTAAGTGGGTAGAGTATATCCAGTCCTATACTTTTGTTTTGAAATATAAGGCTGGGACTGAAAAAAAGGTAGCTGATGCTCTTAGTCGTCGATCTTTGTTATTGAATTCTATTAGAGCTGAAGTCGTAGGGTTTAAGCAGATCAAAGAGGAATATAAGTCGTGTCCGGGTTTTAAGACTGTGTATCAGGATCTAGCTCAAGAACCATCTAGTGATCATAAGGATTATACCCTTTTAGATGGCTTTCTGTTATTTAAGAATAGGCTTTGCATCCCTAGAACTTCTCTTAGGGAATTTTTGATTTGGGAAATTCATGCTGGGGGTCTAGCAGTCCATTTTGGAAAAGACAAGACCGCCTTGGCTGTTGAAGACCACTTTTTCTGGCCTAGATTAAAAAGAGATATAGCACACATTGTGGCTAGGTGTCGGACCTGCGCTGTTGCCAAACAGCGAAAACAGAACACCGGCCTTTATACCCCACTCCCTGTCCCAGATCGTCCTTGGCAAGATATGAATATGGACTTTGTGTTAGGTTTGCCTAAGACCTAGAGGAGGCATGACTCTATCTGTGTCGTAGTCGACCGGTTCTCTAAGATGGCCCACTTCTTGCCTTGTTCCTAGACTTTTGATGCATCTAAGGTAGCCACCCTGTTCTTTAATGAGATAGTTAGACTCCATGGCCTACCTAAGACAATTGTTTCAGATAGGGATGTTCGGTTCACCAGCTATTTTTGGAAAACCCTTTGGCGTAAGTTAGGGACTGATGCAGAACGAGATCTCTGATACAAAAAAATGATGTAGAACGAAAGCTCTGATGCCAAAAATGATGCAGAACGAATAAGATGATGCAATACGGAAGTAAATTAAGACTAACTAATGTATATTTTTATTTATTTATTTATATATATATTTTCGGAAGTCAGCTTTGACTCAAATGAAGGTTAAACTAAATTGAAAGAAACTATATAATAATTGAAAGCACAATTCAAAGAAACTAGATTATCAGAGTAGTTCAGAAGTAAAGGATCGCTGGGGGTTGAGAAACTCCCAGACCTAGGGTTTCGCTCTGAACTTTCAACAGGACATAACTAAAGAGAAGGGAAGGGTTATGTACCAGGCAGTGATCTTCACAGAGTTTGGTGGAAGGACTCTCTTGAGCAGATTGTTGGATCCTCGGATTCGGATATCTTCACAATGGATCCTCCAATACTCATCCTTTGGCAGAGTTGGCTTCTCCTGAACTCAGGATCTGGGAAAGAAGAAGAACAAGTTAAGGAACCAGATACTCAAAGAAAGTATTTACTAGATAAGAAGAACTTGAAAAAATTGATGTTACTGAAATCCTGATTCTCCTGGATGCTGATCTAACTCCTCTGGGATTTGCTCTGTATTCGAAGTAGCCGATCTGGGCCTGGATGCTGGTGGTCAGCCTCTACTTGGAAGAGAGGGGCCGTGAGATAATGAGGTAGATTAGGGTTTGGATGATTGGTGGAATGAAGAAGATGATGGCGGCTAGGGTTTGTAATTGAAGTGGCTAACCTAGGGTTTTGGTAGGGTTTTGGGGTTGGATATCTCATACCTCCTCAAGGTTCCTAGGGAACCCGGATTTACTCCCTCACGGAGTTCAACACCTGAATACAAGTGTGGAAGAGAGAAACACAAAGTTGCTCACACAGAAATTGATTTCATTCATCATTAAATTCAAGAGTTACATAGAGTTGAATATATAGACATAACAAAGAAATAAAATTTTATACATTTCTCATGTGGGACTAATAGGACTAACCCACACTTTAGGCATCAAATTCTCTTCCCAAGACTCCTTCCATGAGTGGGCAGTCCAAAAACTCCAAGAAAACTTGAAAATCAGCTCAAAATGGCAGGTTATGGGGGTGTCTCCTAGTATCTCTCCATGAATCAAGGATTTTCCCTTCATGGTTTGGCTCATTTGGACACCTCCTAGTCTTGCTCCACAAGTTTAGGCTTTTTCCTTTCATTGCTTTGGCACTTTTGGAAACTTTTGGGAACCTCCTTGAATTCCTCCCCAAGACATTTTCTCTTCCCTTTTATAACTTGGGTTTTTATGGAACATTGTGGGGCACCTCCTTGATCCTCTCTTCAAGAAAAATTCTTGCCATCCTGGCTTGGGTTTATTTGGAAAGAAATTGGCTCCTCCTTGGATTGAGGTATCTTGATGGATTTCTCTCCCAAGTGGTGCAAGAAAAAAAAGGAACTTAATTCTTGTGGTGTAGGGACCAAAGACACTGGATGGAGTGTGGCGCCTCCTGGACTCTAGCATGTGGCTGGGAGTGTGGCGCCCACTTTCTTGGGCCTGGAAGAAAAAATGTGGCACCCTGGACCTTAACTTGACTGAAAAAAAGGTGGCACCAACCTGGAGAAGACCTAGACCACTACTAGGACTTGTACTGAGTCAACATGACTCAACAAAATTTAAATTACAGGGAAATACAGACTCAAGACTAAAATTGAGTTGACCAAGTCAACCCTTATTACAAAACTAGAAAACCCTAATTCTTCAGACAAGGTCAATCAGAGATCCAGATGGAGCCCTGAAGTCTTTTTTTGAGTCTGGTGCCCGCACCAATTCTCCCGGGGTGGGAGGAACTCGACCCTATCGAGTATGGATCAAGCTGGCTCTGGTATCTCTCCAAGAGGTCTGGGTCCAATTCTTGTAATTCTTCTCAGGAGATCCAGGAGTCATCAGAATCTGGCCTTCCTTGCCAGTGGACTAGGTATCTTTGGTATCCTCGATTACGAGTAGAGATAACCTGATCATCCAGGATCTTTTCAATCTGCTCTTTCCTCACAGGCTAGTTTGTTGGTGGACACACAGGGTCGGGATCACTCTCAATAACAGGATTAGGTTCAAAAGGCTCACTGGGAATCACAGCTAGCTCCCTATACTCTACTAAGTCTGTAATGTGTAAAGTGGAGCTAATGCCTAGCTCTGGAGGCAACTCAAGCACATAGGCATTGGGTCCCACTCTCTTCATCACTCTAAATGGTCCAGCTCCTCTAGCATGTAGCTTTCTAACGGTTCCAGGAGGAAACCGCTCAGGCCTTAACCTAATCATGACATAGTCTCCCTCAACAAAAGTTTTGACTCGCCTTTGAGAATCAGCCAACTTCTTATAAGTTTCATTACTTAAAGTTATTTTGGCATGAATTTCTTTAAGCAAGTTCTTTACATGCTGTGCAAAGTCTTCAGCAAACTCGGAGACTCGTGTGTGGACTGGCAAAGGAACTAGGTCAAGTGGTGTGTGAGGCTTGTACCCATGAACAATCTCAAAAGGGCTTTTACCTATAGACCTATTGACCGAGTCATTATATGCAAATTCAGCCCTAGGTAAATACAAATCCCAATTCCTGGTATTCTCACTCAACCAAAATCTGAGTCAATGTCCTAAACTCGACTGACGACGCATTCCTAAAGAATGGACTTTATTCAAAGGAACCCTAGGTCTAAACCTAACAAACTAAGGCTCTCTAGGTTTAACCTTGGGTTGGAGGATGGCATGCAGAGCATGAGAACTTATCATGGGTGCCTAGTAGGTGCCATAAGGTCTTCCAGAAGTAGGTGGCAAACCTAATAGGTTCTAAAGAGTCTTACAACCTAGAAATCTCAGTAAAGTGTAATCCCATAGCTCTAAAAACATAAGAAGATTTAGGGAAGGGTAGGAAATAAGAATCAGAGTTTTGAGGTGGCTTATAGGAAACAAGAAACATACCTTGGTTATTCAGGACGACCTTAAAATGAGGACATTGTTCTATAGGTGCACTCATCCAAACCTCATGATTTGCTCTAGGAGGGTCTACAAGTGCAAGTTCTAGGGTAGGCTGGGTGCTCCTAGAAGGTGGAAGGTTATCAGGAAGGTCTTTGGAATGTTTATCTAGAAAGTCTTCTAAGCTACTATCTTTTTCTTGTTCTTGGACCTTCTCAATGGGCAATTCTTGTGAACCCCTTCCTTCTTCACACTTCTCTACCAGATTTGACTCAAGGGTGTCTTCTTTGGATTCCTCAATGAGTTTAGGGGTATTCTCACTTAAACTTTCATTTGGTGTAATTTTCTCTTCTTGAACTTCCTCAAAAGGGTCTTCTCTTAGGGTTAGCTCCTGAATTCCTAGAGTGGCCGGGGTCCCCTCAAATACCCCATTAGGTAGGAGTTGGTTAATTGAATTATCGGGAGAGATATCCTCAAATTCTTCTTCTTCATATTCATCTATCAAACTTATGTCAGGCTCATATATTTCTTCCTCAATCTCACTGAAAGGTTCTAATCTATTCTCCTTTGATTCCTCTTTAAGTACGGCTCTGGTCAGGTCAACTAATTTTGGGATGGCCATGCCTAACTCCTTCTCAGTGTTATCCTTCTGGTCAAGAGGTGAAACAAGTGGGAATTGACAAACAAAAGTCTGGTTCACTACGGGTGTCGGATCAATCAGAACTTGACTCAAGTTAGTAGAGGTTGGCTTTAAGTCCAAAGTACTTGATTGGTTATATCTTAAAGACCACTCATAGTCTTGGGCTTCTTGGTAGGCTCGGTCTAACTTATTGGTCTTTTCAAGGCATAGCTTCCTATAAATGTCTGGGTGTAACCCAACCCTAAACCTCGATGTGATCTGAGCTTCGGTCTCAATGATATTGCATTTCATGTCATACCACTGGAAGTCCTCGATATATTTAGACACAGGCCTATTACCTTGTCGCAATTGGTACCATTTGTCTAAAAGTCTTTTCTCATAGGATCTACCTAGGTACCTATCTCTCAACTTAATTCTCATATCTCTCTAAGTATATATTTCATCTTTTCTTTGATAAAACTCACGCTCAATAGCATACCAATGCGACCTAGCATGTTTGGTGAACTTGGTTTTGGCAAACATAACTTGTCCTAATTTCGATATGTTAGGCACTCAAAATACCGATCCATTTGTTCTTTCCACTTAATATATGTCTCTTGTCTTCCATCAAAAGTGGGAGCATAAGGTTCGGTGTTCCTAACGGGTCCTTTCTCTAAGTCAACCAAGTATGGGTATAGGCTCCTAGGGTTATGCTCGGGATCACGGTATAAGGTCCTCCGAGGCTCCTGGCATGGGTGAGGTTGGGGCCTATTAAATTTTGGATCAGGGGTCCAATTTTGATGTCTACGTTTCTCAAGTCCCTGGGCTAGGTCTCTAAACTGGGCAAAACCCTCATTCATATCCTGACTCAATTTGGTCATACTTTCGGTAAGAGTTCTAATCATGGACTCTAAATCAGGTTGGGTTTGATCAGGTTGGTAGGGTACTCCGTTCCGGGTGGACATGATGATGCAAACAAGCACACCAAATGAGACTTGACTGAAATGACTACGGGCTAACTAGACCTAGAGCCCAAACTAGATGCCCAATCAGATTGGCAAGCTAGCCTGTAGTAACTCGGGACTCAGCCAGGTAGGTGTAAGGGGAGTGTTAGGTCCCTAATTGCCAATCCTAGACACCCATCAGTGATTGGCCAGGTAGGCGGACCAGCACACAAGCCCTTCGGGATAGAATCCCTGAACCACCATTCTAGACACTGAGTACAAAGCACACAGAGAGTAACCAGACAAACTGACTAAACACTAGCCTAGACCCGACTTGTTGGTGTCCCTAGCCCACTAGGGCAAATTAAGTCTAATAAATTTTAAAATTAGACTTAGGATCGAATGAATGGGTGGTGGTTTTGGGCTAAGGAGAGGTTATCAACTACTCCCCTTATCTTAGATGCTCAATTTCCCTTAAGATGAATTAGGAGATGATCACTCAAAAAAAAAAAAAAAAAAGCTTGCAGAAAATAAAAAGTAGAAAAGCAGTAAAATTGATCTCAGGAAATCTACAGGAATTAATAAATCATGAAAATTTTATGTAAATTACTTTCAATTACACTGGTTCTATCAAAATAAGAATTACTTAATTTAGAATTTTTTACAAGGAGAAACAATTCGAATAACAGGGTAGTTAATGACAGAAAATAGAACGTGTGTCCCGTTTACAATCCCTGCCTAGAAGTTATAACCCAGCGGCACCCCTACACGCCCTAGGAACCCCCGTGGAATGGGAGGAGGAGGATTGCATCTCGCTTGTTCCTAGGACCGGACGGCCAGGAGAGTCTACTCCAGGCAGCAAAAGTAAAAAGGAACGAAAAAATAATCAAACAAGCAAGAACCCTAGACTGGGCTCTGATACCAAAAATGATGCAGAACGAGAGCTCTGATACCAAAAAATGATGCAGAACGAAAGCTCTGATACCAAAAACGATGCAGAACGAATAAGATGATGCGATGCAAAAGTAAATTAAGACTAATTAATGTATATTTTTATTATTATTATTTTTTATATATATTTTCGGAAGTCGACTTTGACTCAAATGAAAGTTAAACTAAATTGAAAGAAACTATATAATAATTGAAAGCACAATTCAAAGAAACTAGATTATCAGAGTAGTTCAGAAGTAAAGGATCGCTGGGGGTTGAGAAACTTTCAGACCTAGGGTTTCGCTCTGAACTTTCAACAGGACAGAACTAAAGAGAAGGGAAGGGATATGTACCAGGCAGTGATCTTCACAGAGTTTGGTGGAAGGACTCTCTCGAGCAGATTGTTGGATCCTCGGATTCGGATATCTTCGCAATGGATCCTCCAATACTAGTCCTTTGGCAGAGTTGGCTTCTCCTGAACTCAAGATCTGTGAAAGAAGAAGAACAAGTTATGGAACCAGATACTCAAAGAAAGGATTTACCAGATAAGAAGAACTTGAAAAAATTGATGTTGCTGAAATCCTGATTCTCTTGGATGCTGATCTGACTTCCTTTGGGATTTGCTCTGTATTCGAAGTAACCGATCTGGACCTAGATGCTGGTGGTTGACCTCTACTTGGAAGAGAGGGGCCGTGAGATGATGAGGTATATTAGGGTTTGGATGATTGGTGGAATGAAGAAGATGATGGCGGCTAGGATTTGTAATTGAAGTGGCTAACCTAGGGTTTTGGTAGGGTTTTGGGGTTGGAGATCTCACACCTCCTCAAGGTTCCTAGGGAACCCGGATTTACACCCTCATGGAGCTCAACACCTGAATACAAGTGCGGAAGAGAGAAACACAAAGTTGCTCACACAGAAATTGATTTCATTCATCATTAAATTCAAGAGTTACATAGAGTTGAATATATAGACATAACAAAAAAATAAAATTTTATACATTTCCCATGTAGGACTAATAGTACTAACCCACACTTTAGGCATCAAATTCTCTTCCCAAGGCTCCTTCCATGAGTGGGCAGCCCAAAAACTTCAAGAAAACTTGAAAATCAGCTCCAAATGGCAGGTTATGGGGGTGTCTCCTAGTATCTCTCCATGAATCAAGGATTTTCCCTTCATGGTTTGGCTCATTTGGACACCTCCTAGTCTTGCTCCATAAGTTTAGGCATTTTCCTTTCATGGCTTTGGCACTTTTGGAAACTTTTGGGAACCTCCTTGAATTCCTCCCCAAGAAATTTTCTCTTACCTTTTATAACTTGGATTTTTATGGAACATTGTGGGGCACCTCCTTGATCCTCTCTTTAAGAAAAATTCTTGCCATCCTGGCTTGGGTTTATCTAGAAAGAAATTGGCTCCTCCTTGGATTGAGGTATCTTGATGGATTTCTCTCCCAAGTGGTGCAAGAAAAAAAAAGAACTTACTTCTTGTGGTGTAGGGACCAAAGACACTGGATGGAGATGTGGCACCTCCTGGACTCTGGCATGTGGCTGGGAGTGTGGCGCCCACTTGCTTGGGCCTGGGAGAAAAAATGTGGCACCCTGGACCTTGACTTGACTAAAAAAAAAGTGGCACCAACCTGGAGAAGACCTAGACCACTACTAGGACTTGTATTGAGTCAACATGACTCAACAAAATTTAAATTGCAGGGAAATACAGACTCAAGACTAAAATTGAGTTGACTAAGTCAACCCTTATTACAAAACTAGAAAATCCTAATTCTTCGGACAAGGTCAATCAGAGATCCAGATGGAGCCCTGAAGTCTTCTTCTGAGTCTGGTGCCCGCACCAGGGACAAAACTTAAGTTTTCAACTGCCTATCATTTCTAAACTGATGGCCAAACCGAGATAGTGAACCGTAGCTTTGGCAATCTGCTATGATGTCTTGTGGGTGAAAACACTAGGAATTGGGATTTGTACTTACCTAGGGCTGAATTTGCATACAATGACTCAGTCAATAGGTCTATAGGTAAGAGTCCATTTGAAATTGTGCATGGGTACAAACCTCACACACCTCTTGACCTAGCCCCTTTACCAGTCCACACACGAGTATTCGAGTCTGCTGAAGTTTTTGCACAGCATATAATAGACTTGCATAAAGAAATTCATGCCAAAATAAATTTAAGTAATGAAACTTATAAGAAGTTGGCTGATTCTCAAAGGCGAGTCAAAACTTTCATTGAGGGAGACTATGTAATGATTAGGTTAAGGCCTGAACAGTTTCCTCCTGGAACCGTTAGAAAGTTACATGCTAGAGGAGCTGGACCATTTAGAGTGGTGAAGAGAGTAGGATCCAATGCCTATGTGCTCGAGTTGCCTCCAGAACTAGGCATTAGCCCCACTTTCAACATTACAGACCTAGTACAGTATAGAAAGCCAGCTATGATTCCCAGTGAGCCTTTTGAGCCTAATCCTGTTCTTGAGAGTGAACCCAACCCTGTGTGTCCACCAACAAACTGGCCAGTGAGGAAAGAACAGATTGAAAAGATCCTGGATGATCAGGTTATCTCTACTCATAATCGAGGATACCAAAGATACCTGGTCCGCTGGCAAGGAAGGCCAGATTCTAATGACTCTTAGATCTCCCGAGATGAATTACAAGAGCTGGAACCAGATCTCTTGGAGAGATACCAGAGACTGTTAGTAAAAGATGCAGGTTGATTTACAAGATCCTACTCTAGGCATGCAAACATCTGCGGGAGCAGATAGGATTTTAAAATAATTTTTAAAATTCACGCAGCGGGTATCTGCTCCGCCAGGAATTAATCTAAATCTAGTTGCATTTAGGTATGCATAATCATATAAAATATTTATAAAATTTTAAACAATTTAATCTATCCATGGATGATTAAAAAATTAGTTTTCCATACCTTTATTCTGCCTGGAATAACCCTGGGATAAAACTGGAATAGGCTGGAATAAGTGGGATAAACTTATTCCAGTCTTCTTCTTTCTTGAACAACAGAAAAACTCCGTTTTGGGGTAAAAAAGGGTTGCTGGAATGATGGCTTCCGGACCTCCGTTTGCTCTCGAATCGAAGCAGCTGCAAGGTGGAGAAGTCTTCTTCGATTTGCCACTGAAAACTGCAACCAAATCACAGTGTACAGGATGTAAAAATTGCTCAAAAAACTTGCTGCTGAAATTCTGGTTGCAGAAAAATAGCAGCCTGCTTCGTTGCATTCGGAGCTGAAGCAACGAATCCGGCTCGATCCTCTTGCTCCCAGGAGTAGAAAGGAACTCCCTCTGGAGGGGAGACATGCAAGGGAAACTCAGAACCTCTCTCACGAGCGGTGCTAGCCACTGGAAGAGGACACGGTCAAAAGTAATTTTCAGCAACTTCTCTTTGCTGCAAAAATGATTTGAGCACAACCAAAAGGGAGGGATAAGGCCTGGTTTCACTCCCTCAAACTCTCCTAAACCCAACCCCAAGAACACTCAATGGAAGAAGGAATGAGGCTCCCAAAGAACAGCACTCAAATCCTATTTCTTGATGTTGCACGGTGATAAAAAAAGGTTGCTGAAACAGGGTAATAGCAGGTTTAAAAATGAAGCCGTGAGAGGGAGTTGGAGAGGCAGGGAAAAGCCAAGCGACAGCAGTTTGCAAACACCATTTAACCAGCAATAAAACTAGGTTTAAAAGATGGGTGGAGGGGGGAGAAGAAACGCCCACAACAAGCATCAAACGAAGGGGACGTTCGGCTTCAACGACGCTTGGAATTCCACTCCCAGCGAATTTGGTCGTTTGGTCTTCCAACGTGTAATAATTTACACGGTGAAAGAAAGAGCACCGGTTCAAAACCAGTCCAAAAAAAAAATCCGGTTCAATCCAATTATAACCGGTCCAAATAAATGGGTTCAAAATAATTTAACCCAAAGGTTGAATCCCAAAAATTGGTTTAATTCAATTTGAACGGTCCAAGCCCAATTAAATAATTCAATTGGTTCACAACCAATTGAAGGCCAAATTTAGCTCCGAATCAGTTCAAATCTAATTCAGAAAAATCCTGGCACAGACCTGGTCAGCCCGGAATAATTTCGGTTGACCCAAACAAGGGCAAGACCCCAAAAAAAGTGCTCAAATAAATACCGTGACCATAAAACCGAAGCGATTCCCAATCATACTCGGCATCCGGATCAGAGAGTTATCCTTCTTGGCGTGTGACCTCATAGGTTCGAACCTAAACGGTAGCACTAGAATGATTCCAGTACCAGCACAGAAAACTATCTAGCAATGGGTCCCGGCATCCGGATAGGTCGAAGATGCAGGAGCATACAATCGAACCTCTGGCATATGGTTACTGTATATTTCATCCCTTTGACCTTTAATGCTCAGGACAACTGATATTGGGCTGCCAACCCAGACTGAGTCAGTCGACAATGTGTCTCAATTTTGCAAGCCTAGTGACTCTTCACTAGGGCTACCCCGGCCGAGGATTTGCTAAATTGAGATACAGCGAGACATTCAATCCAAACTGTTTGGATAGGTCAATTCCATCTTGGTCCATCACTGCTCCACAAGTACTTGCCTGTACCCAGACACCTTCCATCACCGGATTAAAAATTCGGGTAGTCCGGTACCAAAGCACAGGGAGTTGCTTGCAAGCTACGTGATGACCTCAGGTCAGAGGGACACTTATACCCATATCCAATCGTGAATATCCCTTTGGCAGAAAGGGGTTTCACGGAGTCACGTTCAATGAAATATCATATATCCCACTTGCAGGTCACATCAGTGTCACCACACTAATTTGGTCAAGAGGACAACCAAATGATGTGAACCGCAACAACCTATACTTGATATATTGCCGTCTAGTACAATATATCCTTTGGCTGTGAACAAGGTTTAAGGACCAGTCAATACATCCTCTCTGTATCGAAGTCAGTGTAGCCTTAAGGACTTCATCACATGGAAAGAGTTCATTTTTAGGAAAATTCAATATGTGATGAGCTGCCAAAATAATAATTTTATTAATTCATAAAATGAATGCAATACTCAACACAACTGCCTACAACCCAGGCGATTGGCTTTGGGACACAATTCCCAACAACTCCCACTTGTACTAAAGCCAATTAGAGGAGTATCTTATACCCATTTCCCATTTACAATAGTCGAACTCTTTGACACCAAGGGCTTTAGTAAAGGGGTCGGCCAGATTTTCCTTTCCATCGATCTTCAGAAGATTGATGTCGCCTCGCTCCACGATTTCTCGTTCGAGGTGGTAGCGCCGCAAAATGTGCTTGGTGCGGTGATGAGCTTTCGGCTCCTTAGCTTGAGCAATGGCTCCAGTGCTGTCATAGTACACCGGAACAGGACCATCTGGGGAAGGTGCCACCCCTAGCTCTCGAAGGAACTTCCGCAACCACACAGCTTCCTTTGCTGCATCTGATGCTACAATATTTTCTGCTTCGCATACCGAGTCTGCAACAGTTGCCTGCTTGGAGCTTTTCCAGTAGATCGCTCCTCCGTTCAGGGTAAATACGAACCCTGACACACTCTTGCTATCATCTCTATCTGACTGGAAACTGGAGTCAGTGTACCCCACAAGTTTCAAGTCAGGTTCTCCATAAATCAGCCATTGATCTTTACTATTTCTTAAATACTTAAGGATGGTCTTAACCACCTTCCAATGCGCCTCACCTGGGTCAGACTGGTATCTACTCACTACTCCTAGTAAGTATGCCACGTCTGGTCTAGTACAAGTCATAGCATACATGATAGAGCCTACTGCAGAAGCATAAGGTACTCTACTCACGCGCTCTCTTTCCTCAGGAGTTGTCGCACAATCTTTTTGGAAAGAGTAATTCCAGAACCTATCGGAAGATAGCCTTTCTTGGAATTTTCCATGCTGAACCATTTCAGCACGATGTCTATGTACGTAGACTGGGACAGTCCCAAAAGCTTCTTAGATCTATCTCTATAGTCTTCATACCTAGTATGTAAGAAGCTTCACCCAAGTCCTTCATGGAGAACTGAGATGATAACCAGACCTTTATTCCTTGTAATGCTGCGACGTCATTCCCGATTAAGAGAATGTCGTCAACATACAGTACCAGGAATACAATCACAGAACCATTAATCCATTTATAGATGCACGGTTCTTCTCCGTTCTTAACGAAGCCGTACGATTTGATACACCTATCAAACCGTAAGTTCCATCTTCGAGATGCTTGCTTGAGTCCATAGATGGACCTATGCAACTTGCATTCTTTTGATTCATTTGTGGATATGAACCCTTCAGGCTGTATCATATACACCTCTTCTTCCAGCTTCCCATTTAGGAAAGCGGTTCGGACATCCATCTGCCAGATCTCGTAATCAAAATATGCTGCCAAAGCAAGCATGATCCGAATAGACTTGAGCATTGCCACAGGGAAAATGTCTCGTCATAATCGATACCATATCACAGACGATATCCCTTGGCAACCAAACGGGCTTTATAGGTTTCTACCTTCCCATCTGCACCCCTTTTCCTCTTGAAGATCCATTTATACCCGATGGGTTTTATTCCTTCAGGCGGATCAACCAATGTCCAAACATTGTTGATTTCCATGGACTCCATTTCGGATTGCATGGCTCCAAGCCATGCCTTAGAGTCAGATCTCTGAAGTGCATCCATATAGGTGATCGGATCCTCATTATTCTCATCGAGCTTAATGGGATCGCCGTCCCAGACCAAAAAACCGTAGTATCTGTCCGGCTGACGCGGTATTCTACCAGATCTCCTAATGGGTTCAGGGTGTGAATCAATCACAGCCGGTTCTACGATATCCTTAGAGTGTGCAAGTTCTTCTATTGGCTGAACTTCATCAAGTTCAATCTTAGAGGCTATAGTACCTTCTCCAAGGAACTCCTTTTCCAAAAAAATAGCTCTAAGAGCAACGAACACTTTTTGTTCATTCTCCAAATAGAAGAAATACCCTTTGGTTTCCTTAGGATAACCAATGAATAAACACTTGTCAGACTTAGGACCAAGTTTGTCTGCGTCTAAACGTTTTACGTAAGCCGGGCAACCCCAGACCCGAAGGTGTGAGATTGAAGGTTTACGTCCATTCCACATCTCATACGGAGTGGAGACAACAGACTTACTCGGAACATTATTTAACAAGTAACAAGCTATCTGAAGTCCATATCCTCAAAAGGATAGCGGCAGAGTTGCAAAGCCCATCATTGATCGAACCATGTCCAACAAGGTTCGATTCCTCCTCTCAGACACACCATTCAACTGTGGTGTTCCTGGAGGAGTCCACTGAGAGAGAATTCCATTCTCCTCAAGATATGTCAAAAATGCACTAGATAAGTATTCACCACCTCGATCAGATCGAAGGGTTTTAATACTTTTTCCAGTTTGCTTTTCTACTTCATTACGGTATCGTTTGAACATTTCAAACGACTCAGACTTATGTCTCATTAGAAAGACATAACCGAATCTCGAAAAGTCATCTGTAAATGTAATGAAATATTTGTGTCCTCCTTTGGCACTTATTGTCATTGGTCCACATACATCAGTATGTATTAGACTTAGGAGTTATGTAGATCGTTCACCTTTCCAGAAAAAGGTGACTTGGTCATTTTACCAAGTAAACAGGATTCACAAGTGGGTAGTGATTCAGAATCACTGACCTCGAGAAGTCCATCTCCTCGCATCTTGAAAATCCTATTTTGGTTAATATGACCTAGTCTACAGTGCCAAAGATACAAATTATTGACATTATCTAACCTTGGGCATTTGCTAGAAGTGTACATTACACTAACAGGCTTTGATAGTACAAATATGCCATTATTTAATCTAGCTTTCATTATAACAGCATTATTCAAATAACATTGCAAAAATCTCCTTTTATTGATAGTTCAAAACCACAATTGACCAAAAGGCCTACAGAGATTATGCACATAATGAAACTAGGACAATAGTGATAGTCGACTAGTTCGACAGTACAAGACTCAAAGACAAGATGCAGGACTCCAACCGCCAGTACTGGAACACAATTTCCATTCCCGACGCTCAGAAACTGTTCTCCATCTTCAAATCTTCTGCTAACTTGAAGTTCCTGTAACGAATTACAAACATAAATTGGACTACCAGTATCCAATACCCAGTTAGAAGTATCAACAATTGAGTAATTACAAGGTTTTATAATATAAATACCTTGTCCAGCAGACGTCTGCTTTCTCGGCCTGTTTGGATCAAGGGACGCAATGTAAAGAGGACAGTTCCTCTTCCAGTGTCCCTTCTTCTTGTAATGGAAGCACTCCGCAGAAGACTGATCAGCCTTAAACTTCCTGGTCTGACTTGGGCTAGGAGCATTCTGCACCTTCTTTCCCTTTTTATTTATTTTCTTCTTCTTCCTTTTCTTAAAGGGACGACGACCTCTACTTTCTCCCACTAAATTCACCACCCCCTTATTAAGTTGGTGGTCTTTCTCGAAAGTCTGCAGCAACCCCAAAAGACCATGGTAGTTGACTGCAGGCTTGTTCATTCTGTAATGATCAAGAAAGTCAAGATAGGAGGAGGGAAGAGAATTCAGGATCGCATCCTTGCCGAGCTGCTCGTGCAAGGGGCATCCGAGTTTGCCCAGTTTTTCAATCAGCTCGATCATGTACAATACATGATCAGTGACTGAACCACTATTCGGCATCTTGGAGTTGTAGATGGCACAAGACACTTTGTACCGTTCTACATCATCCGGGGTGTCGAAGGATTCCTTCAATTTTTGAAGGATTTCATCAGGTTGGGCCTCCTCGAATTTGCGACTGAACTCGTCGTTCATCGCAGCAAGCATAATGCAACGGACAGTAGTCCGATCAGAAACCCACTTCAAGTAAGCGTCTCTGACCGCACTCCATGCATTTGCAGGAGGGATTTCAGGCGCCGGATCCGTTATCACATAGAGGATCCGTTCATGCTCCAGAACAATTCTTAACCTTCGATACCAAGTATCGAAGTTATGACCCTTCAACTTCTCGTTATCGAGAAGTGACCGGAGCGACAAGTTTGAAGACATCTGAAAAGAAAATAAGACCAAATTAGTTTATGAATTAATAACTTAAACAAAAGACTTGGACTTTAGTCTAAAGGTTTCTCCCACTAATTTTTCAGATTGGTAGCGTCTGACTCCAATACGTGAAAACAACATTTTTTCAAGTGGGTACTGAAATCCAATAGGCCTCGCATGAGCCTGACTATGGCCAGCTCACCCATACGAGCCTAAAGGTAGGTTCGTAAACAAATTGTTTCCCTAAACAATTTTTAGTATAGAATTTGCCCCAGAGAACACCCCGATCGGCCTAGGGGCCTCCTATTGCGGGTCTCTGGTTAGGTCCAACCATTAAAATGACAAATCCAATGCTTCCAGCTAACTAAAGACCAAGCCCGACTATGGCCGGCCCACCTGGTCCCGTTAAGGAGGTTGCACTGAACCATCATCGATCAGATAGAAATTCCAGTCGCCGGATGTACACCCGTTCTATGGAACTGCTGATGCACACCAAGCTAGTGGACAAATTTCTATCCAACTTAATGGGAGGCTAAGACACTGTCAACTCTTTGACTTAGTCTTTTAAGGACTAATAATTTCAGAGGATTTTTAGTTGTGACAGAAGAGAAGAGACAAGGACATGGATCATCCTCCCACTAAATCAATCAGATTTCAGGAGGGTTGAAATAAATCAACAAATGATCCATGGGCACCTAAAGATCAGTCAGACCGATCAACCTGGGTGACATGGGTTAACTCGAGTCATTGAGCTTTCCAATCAGTTCTGGTTGACTCGACTAGCCAGGTAGGTGAGATCATAGGTGAGTATCCGCCATTAACCATCTTTCCTAGACACCAACCAAGTTGTCCAGGAAAGAGGTAGCCTCATACAACCATGATCACAAATGCCAAACCTACCTCGACACCAGTCGGTTTACCAGACCCGATCAGATTTGCCTAAAGACTCGGGCATCCACAGAGCCACTAATTGGATCCATTTTAGATGAACGGATCAACTATTCTAACTATTAGATAGTTCTAAAGAAGGACCTTAATCAACTTTTGATTAATCTTCTTTTATCCAGTTCAACTAAACCTAGGTCTAACCCAGTTAAGGACCCAATTAGATAACTAACCCAATTAACCCAAAATGGCTTATGCAAGTGTTTTAGATTTCATAAAACTAAAAGATTTTAATAAGCCAAAGATTTAATTAAAACAATTTTAATTAAGTCACAATGTAAAAATTTTTACATAACCAAAAAATCATGCATCAAGATATTTTATATCCATATTAAACATGCCTAAAACTATGTATCATCAAATTAAAACATTTTTAATTTTAATATTCTTTAAGGATCCTTCTGAAAAGGCCAACACAGAAGATCCGCATCGTGTCAAAGACACACGGTCATTGTGAAGGTCTCAACTAGGTTCCAAAAAGAAATTTTTGATACATCATTAGATTAAAACAATTTTAATCTACATACATGCAAACATAAATAGATTACACATGGAACCTGGCTCTGATACCACTGTTAGTAAAAGATGCAGGTTGATTTACAAGATCCTACACTAGGCATGCAAACATCTGCGAGAGCAGATAGGATTTTAAAATAATTTTAAAATTTACGCAGCGGGTATCTGCTCCGCCAGAATTAATCTAAATCTAGTTGCATTTAGGCATGCATAATCATATAAAATATTTATAAAATTTTAAACAATTTAATCTATCCATTCATGATTAAAAAATTAGTTTTCCATACCTTATTCTGCCTAGAATACCCTGGGATAAAACTGGAATAGGCTGGAATAAGTGGGATAAACTTATTTCAGTTCTTCTTTCTTGAACAGCAAAAAAAATGTTTGGGGGTGAAAAAGGGTTGCCGGACGATGGCTTGGATGGTCTGAATCGAGAGTGCAGTTGCCGGAACGAAGCAGCTGTCTTCTGAGAAGTCTTCTTGCCCCCGATCCAGCAGCTGCAAGTGTAAAGATATTTCACTTGAAAACATGCTGAAAAAACTGGTAGGCAGAAAACAGCAGCCTGCTCTTGCGTGCGAAGAGCTGAGGCAACAAAAAGAACTCTGCTCTCCTTCTTCGTGCCAGAGCGGAGAGAGGAATCCTCTGATCTCTCAGATCTCTCATGGAGAGGAAGGAGGAGAACCTCCTCTGAGCGCAGGTGTAGCACAACTCAGGGACACGGTCACACAAGTAATTTTCAGCAACTTGCACAAACCACAGAAACTAACCAAACTCACCAAAGCAAAAGGCCAGGGGGTTGGTCAGGCCCAAAAATAGACCCACCCCAAGAACATGGAGAGGCACAAGGATGACAAAGAAATGCAACAAAACAGGGCAATGCACGTGATTAAAATGAGTCAGCGGTGAACAAGAGGGGTTTTAAAGAATCAGCGGCAGGGAAAGAGCAGGGTGGCGGAAAAGCAGCGAAAGACAAGCGGAAACAACAAACACAACAATTAAAACCGGCAATAAAATAGGGGAAAGGATAGAGGAGGGGGAGAAGAAACGCCCACAACAAGCGTCAAGAAGGGGGACGGCTTCAAATTCGAATGACTCTCCACCGCGAATTTGGTCGTTTGGTCTTCCAACGTGTAATAATTTACACGGTGAAAGAAAGAAGAGCACCGGTCAAAACCAGTCCAAAAAAAAAAATCCAGTTCAATCCAATTATAACCGATCCAAATAAATGGGTTCAAAATAATTTAACCCAAAGGTTGAATCCCAAAAAATTGGTTTAATTCAATTTGAACGGTCCAAGCAAAATTAAATAATTCAATTAGGTTCACAACCAATTGAAGGCCGAATTTAGATCCGAATCAGTTCAAATCTGATTCAGAAAAATCCTGGCGCAGACATGGTCAGCCCGGAATAATTTTGGCTGACCCAAACAAGGGCAAGCAGACCCCAAAAAAAGTGCTCAAATAAAACCCGTGACCATAAAACCGAAGCGATTCCCAATTGTACTCGGTATCCGGATCAGAGAGGAGTTATCCTCTGTGGCGTGTGACCTCATAGGTTCGAACCTAAACGGTAGCACTGGAACGATTCCAGTACCAGCATAGGAAACCATCTAGCAATGGGTCCCGTCATCCGGATAGGTCGAAGATGCGGGGCATACAATCAAGAACCTCTGGCATATGGTTACTGTATATTTCATCCCTTTGACCTTTAATGCTCAGGACGACTGATATTGGGCTGCCACCCAGACTGAGTCAGTCGACAACGTGTCTCAATTTTGCAAGCCTAGTGACTCTTCACTAGGGCTACCCCGGCTGAGGATTTGCTAAATTGAGATACAGCGAGACATTCAATACAAACTGTTCGGATAGGTCAATTCCATCTTGGTCCATCATTGCTCCACAAGTACTTGCCTGTACCTAGAACCTTCTGTCACCGGATTAAAAATTTGGGTAGCCGGTACCAAAGCACAGGGAGTTGCTTGTAAGCTACCGTGATGACCTCAGGTCAGAGGGACACATATACCATATCCAATAATGATTATCCCATTTGGCAGAAAGGGTTTCACGGAGTCACGTTCAATGAAATATCATATATCCCACTTGCAGGTCACATCAGTGTCAACACACTAATTTGGTCAAGAGGACAACCAAATGATGTGAACCGCAACAACCTATACTTGATATATTACCGTCCAGTATAATATATCCTTTGGCTGTGAACAAGGTTTAAGGACCAGTCGATACATCATCTCTGTATCAAAGTCAGTGTAGCCCTAAGACTTCATCACATGGAAAGAGTTCATTTTTAGGAAATTCAATATGTGATGAGCTGCCAAAAAATAATTTTATTATTCATAAAATGAATGCAATACTCAGCACAACCGCCTACAACCCAGGCAATTGGCTTTGGGACACAATTCCCAACAGAGCCAACTTGAGCCTTACTCGACAGGGTCGAGTTACTCCCACCCCGGGAGAATTGGTGCGAGCACCAGAATCAGAAGAAGACTTCAGGGTTCCATCTGGATCTCTGAATGACCTTGCCCGAAGATTAGGGCTTGTAATAAGGGTGACCTGGTCAACCAGATTATTTTATTTCTTTGAGTCTGCATTTCATTTTGTTGAGTCATGTTGACTCAGTCTAAGTCCAAGTCAAGTCCTGGTTGGCGCCATTCCCTAGGGCATCATTTTTTCTTCCAAGGCCAAATGCAAGTGGACTCCACAATCCTAGCCACACTCCCAGGACCAATTGGTGCCACATTTCATCCTAGTGTCCCTGGTCCCCACGCCCAAGAGAGCAAGAAAATTTCTTAGGAGAAGTCAAGGAAGGCGCCCACAAGCTGCCAAAAGTAACCAAGCTAAAGGAGCAGGGAATTTTCTTGGAGAGGACTTCAAGGTAGGTGCCAACACCTGCCTAAAGTACCTGGCTATGAATGGAAGGAGCCTAGTCTTGGGGAGAAGACTAGGAGATGAGTATTTTCTTCCAAGAAAGAGAAAGTCATGGAAGGAAAACCCATGACTTAAGGAGAAGAACTAGGAGGTGCCCCACATACCTGCCATATGAAGCCATCACCTTGCATTTGAGGCCGCCCACTCCATGGAAAGAAGCCTGGTTGGTCAAGGGAAAGTTTTTCATGCTTAGGATGAATGTTTAGTCCCACATGGGAAGTAGTGTAATTTTGTTTCTCTTGCAAGGTCTATATATTGGACCTTTATGTAATCTTTGATGGGGATGAGTAAATGAAATCTTTTCTTGTGTTGAGCAACCTTGTATTCTCTTCTTCTGCACTTCTTTGAGTGTTGAGCTCGTGAGGGAGTAAATCCAGGTTCCATTGGAGCCTTAAGGAGGTGAGAGATCTCCAAAGTTACCAAAACCCTACCCCGCTTTCATCCCTGGCGCCAACCCTAATTTCTTTTATCATCCTAGCTGCCAAGACCCAAATTCCTAAACCCTATTCCCACTTCATTCAAGGCCGCCATCTCCTTCTCCAAGCCACCGCCCACTATATCAAGCCCTAGGTCCTTTTCATCTGCAAGTCGCCGCCCTACCAGCCAAACCCTAAATCTACTCCATCTTCCACCGCCACCTCCATACTCTTCCCTCATCTTCAAAGTTCGAGCAGTCCGGAGCTATCCCAGGTAAAAGTCTATTCCTTGAGTTTCTTACATCCTTATCTTGTTCTTCATCCTTTCCAGATCCAGAGTACGAGAAGAAGGCCAACCTTGCCATAGGACTACAATCCGAGGATCCATTGCGAAGATACCACATCTCCAAGGATCCTACAATCTGCTCGAGAGTGTCCTTCAATTGAAGCAAAGAGAGATATCACAGTCATGTATAAAACCTTCTCTTCTCTCTTCGTCTATTTCTTGAAAGAGGAGTAAACCCTAGGTCTGGGGGTTTCTCAATCCCCAGCGATCCTACTTCTTCATTACTCTGATAATCTACTCTTTTGAATTATGCTTTATTTCAGTGCATATTTTCTTTCAATATTAGTTATCCTTGTTTTTTAGTCAAGCCAACTTCTAACAAAACACAAAAAAAAAAAAAAAAAATAGTCTTAATTTACTTCCGCATCGCATCATCTTATTTGTTCTGCATCAAAACTGCTACCCTGTAGTTTTGTGAGGATAACCGTCCCTCACACGCAGTGGACACGCACCACTGCCTAGCCAATCGCTAGTAACCCTCCACTATCCAGCCTGCTGGTCACCAAGTGACTCGAGTCCGTCCGAGTCCAGCGATCACATGACCAGCGTCCGGGTTTCTGGCAACTGCCCCGCAACCGCTCTGCAACCGATGCATGCACCGCGCCTAGCTGCTCTAGCCTTGGTCTGGACTTGGCACACATAGCCCAAGTGCCCACACTTGGCCTTGGCTGTGCTCGGGCTTGGTTACTCGTGCCTAGTAGCATGCGGACCTCGGCGCCCACTCGGCACCGCGCGCACACCCGCGCGCCCCTCCGGTTTGGCTAATCTCTCCTAGCAGCACGAGCACCTCCGTGCACACACTTGGCACCGCGCGCACACCTGCACGCCCCTACTGCTGCGCTGCGTGCTTGTCCAGCGCACGCCCGGGTCCAGCCTCCTGCTATACCGTGCGCATGTCCCGTGCACCGCGCCCTACAGTAGTCGTGCGCATCTCTCGCGCATGCCCGTCCAGCAACCTGCGTACCGTGCGCGATGCACCGAGTTCCAGCCCCACCACCTGCTGCATGCATGCGCACACTCGAGTCCAGCTTGCAGTAGTGCCATGCGCATGTCTCGCGCACGCCCGGGTCCAGCCACCTGCTGCTGTGCTGCATGCTCGCCCCGCATGCAACCGGGTCTAGATGCCTGAATACCTTCAGGAACCCGAGTCCAACTGCACAGCCTGCCAGCAACTAAGGGACTCGAGTCCAGGCCCTAAGAAAACACCAGTGACCCGAGTCCGGCCTTCGCTGTGCCGTGCGCTTGCCTCACCCGCGCCCGGGGTCCAGCAACCCTATGCCGCACTGGATGCCCACATTCCAATGCTCGAAAGACGTGCACCCGCATGCCCTATCGTGGCTTGGCATTGTCCGGCCAAACCACCATGCCCGGATCTCCCCTATGCCAAGCATCGGGGTCCTAACAAAACCCTACTGTACTGCACGTGCTCAACCCACACGCGCCCGGATCTGGCCTGCTGTTGTGCCGTGCGCTGTCCCGCGCGCGCCCGTGTCATGACCTCCTTTGCATTGGGAGCACACATCCCAGCACACTAAGGACATGCGCCCGCACGTCCTGTCTTGGCACTGCTCCACGTGCGCTTGGCCCGGCCGTGGCCTCCACTGCTCGGCTTGTGCCCATTGTTGCAGCGCCGAATCCTCTCCTTAGTTTCGGTTAGCATCATCTTGGCGCCAAAATCTGCAACCCCAGCCTCGAACGAGGCTCTGATAACAATTTGTCATGCCGGAAGTTCTTGGCACAGATTTTTCAGCGTGCGGTACTATGGATCCCTTCCTTAGTCAGCCTCCTCCCGGGTGCTTGCACCTTTGCTGGAGCTTGCTGCAGTCGCAACCTGATGTCCCGAGTCCCAACGTTAGTTATCTCGAGTCCCTTCACAGAATCTCCTTGCTGTCCCCAAATCCTAGCACACAACCAACCCAAGAGAAAGACTCGGATCTTACAGGGAAAATCCCCCAACCAGTTTGCATTCTTTTCTCAACTTGGATACAAAGCTCTCTGTTCTGCCCCCTAGCAGAACCCCCAACAAAGCTCTCAGGTTTCCAGAAACCTCACTTGCTGGAACAGCAATGGCCTCCTCTAGGGACAAACCCCTACTCCCAGTAGCAAGAGGGACCACACACCCTCTTCAGCACTCTAAGGTAGCTTACACCCTTGCCTAGCAGCAAGAAGGATCCTACACCTTCTTCTCTCTGCTGCCTACAGCCATGGAACTCACTGCAATACTGTTGACAAGCCCAACCGCCTAGCTTTGGCTGGCCCCAACCAGCCCAGCAACTCCCCTGAGTCACTGCACACAACAATGGCCCTCCCCCATTACTGCCCAGCAGCAGAAGATCTCCTTCTCCCTCTGCCTAGCAGGGTCCCTGATACGGGATAAAAAATTGATGTAACCTGGTTATTTGGAAAACAGTGAAACAACTAAACAAACTAGGACCGTGGGAGGGCTAAGAAGCCTCCCGGGACTAGGGCATATTGACACTAAAATCCTAAGATAGCTGATCTCTTTTGTTTTCAATTTTTTGGGTGGATGTGGCGAAGGAAGGATGAAGATGGGGGACCGGGAAGTGGAACTCATGGCACTGAGACTCACTCTAGAGGGGAACGCACATAGAAAGTCAGGGGTCAAAGCCTAAAGCTACCCTCCCGAGGGATCACAGCACCAGTTACCCTGAGCATAAAGCTACCCTCCCGAAGGGATCACAGCACTAGCTACCCTGAGCTCCCATCGAACCCATAATGCACACAGTAGGGCTCTCACATAGACGCAGTAGGATGACTCTCGAAGGACACGAGGAGATAAAGAAGACGAGATAGGGGATAACTAGGGTGCTCATCAAACCCGTAATGCACACTGCAGGGAATGTCTCACACCCCTCATCGAACCCATAATGCACACAGAAGGGAACGAAGAAAAATGGGCCTCAGCCCAGAACCAGAACCGGAACCAACCAAAAATCTATATCAACTCTCTCCCTGATTATTACACGGGGAGGGGGCCTTTATATAGAAAAACCAAAACCCTCAGTTTCTTAGCCTCTAAAAAAACTAAAAAAGGAAAATAAATTACATCAAAATTCATGTTGCATCAAAAATAGTGTTGATATACTCTGAAGAGCATGTTGGCTTGATAATCTACTCCAGAAAATGTGCTGCTCTAAAATATGGGCTGCTCTGAAATCCGTGCAAACATAAACTCACGATCGTGGAAGGGAAGAACGGTCTCCGGCGGAACACCAGTGGGTGGCAGAGGCCGGCGGACGGCTGGCGACGGGCTACGGGCGAGGCGGCGCAAGAATGGCATGGCACGCCCCAGGGCGTGCCATTTGGTCTCCCACGGCCGTGGGAGACCTTAGGCATCGGCAGGCGAAGCGGTGGGGAGGGGGGATGGATGGTGGCGGGACGTGGGGGGCGGCGGCAATGGCGGGGGCGGCGGCGGCAACGGCGGGTGGCGGCGCAGGGGCACGTGGGAGGAAGGATGCCTCCCACGTCCGTTCGTCTTCCCATGGGCGTGGACAGCGGCGGACCCCACTGGTGGCCGGGCGAGGGCCGGCGAGCGGCAGGAACAGCGACGGGCAGCGGGCCGGCGACGGCAGCGACGGCGACGGTCGTGGGCCGTGGCGAACGGATGCCTCCACGTCCGTTTGTCTTCCCACGGGCGTGGGGCGGCGGCTTCTTTGGCGAGGGCGGGGGCCGGCGAGCACCGGCGGCGGTTCGGCGGTGGCGGCCGGGGTCGGGCGGCCCGGATCTGGGATCGGCGTGGTAGAGGCTAGGGTTTTGAAATTCGTTTAAAAAAACTATGGAGAAAGACAGTGAAGATGGAATAAAACTTGGATAACTCGAGGATAAACCAAGAACGAAACCATAATAGTGGGGATAGTCGGAATAGCGAGAATAGAAAAATAAAAAAATTCTGAGAAAATAAGAAAAATAGAAAAATACCTGGACATGCCTTGGATCCCCATCATTCTCCTCAACTGCGAAGAACTCAACTCCGTCGAGTTCGAAAGATGGAGCACACCCTAATCCACAACTCGCTATGATACCAAAATTGATGCGGGACAAAGTATTGATGTAACCTGGTTATTTGGAAAACAGTGAAACAACTAAACAAACTAGGACCGTGGGAGGGCTAAGAAGCCTCCTGGGACTAGGGCATACTGACACTAAAATCCTAAGACAGCTGATCTCTTTTTTTTTCAATTTTCTGGGTGGATGTGGCGAAGGAATGATGAAGACGGGGGACCGGGAAGCGGAACTCATGGCCTTGAGACTCACTCTAGCGGGGAACGCACACAGAAAGTCAGGGGTCAAAGCCTAAAGCTACCCTCCCGAGGGATCACAGCACCAGCTACCCTGAGCATAAAGCTACCCTCCCGAAGGGATCACAGCACCAGCTACCCTGAGCTCCCATCGAACCCATAATGCACACAGCAGGGCTCTCACATAGATGTGCTAGGATGACTCTCGAAGGACACGAGGAGATAAAGAAGACGAGATAGGGGATAACTAGGATGCTCATCGAACCCATAATGCACACTGCAGGGAACGTCCCACACCTCATCGAACCCATAATGCACACAGCAGGGAACGAAGAAAAATGGGCTCTCAGCCATAACCAGAACCGGAACCAACCCAAAAATCTATATCAACCCTCTCCTTGAATATAACAGGGGGAGAGGGGGCCTTTATATAGAAAAACCAAAACCCTCAGTTTCTTAGCCTCTAAGAAAACTAAAAAAGAAAATAAATTATATCAAAATTCATGTTGCATCAAAAATAGTGCTGATATGCTCTGAAGAGCGTGTTGGCTTGATAATCTGCTATAGAAAGCATGCTGCTCTGAAATATGGGCCGCTCTGAAATCCATGAAAACACAAACTCATGGTCGTGGAAGGGAAAAAACGGTCTCTGCGGAACACCAGCGGGTGATGGACAGGCCGGCGGACGGCTGGCGACGGGCTGCGGGCTAGGCAGCGCAAGAATGGCACGGCACTCCCCAGGGCATGCCATTTGGTCTTCCACGGTCGTGGGAGACCTCAGGGCACCGGCGGGGCCGGTGGACGGCGGGGATGGCCGGGGCCGGCGGGATGGTGGCGGCGACGTGGCGGGGGTGACGGCAACGACAGCTGTGGTGTAGGGCGCACGTGGGAGGACAGACGCCTCCTGTGTCCATTTGTCTTCACGGGCGTGGACGGCGGTGGACCCCATCGGTGGTCGGCCAAGGGCCGGTGGGCGACAGGAAGGCGGCAGCGGCAGCGGCGACGCCATGGGCCATGGCGAGGGGATGCCTCCGCGTCTGTTCGTCTTCCCACGGGCGTGGGGCGGCGTCGACGGCTTCTCTGGCAAGGGCGGGGGCCGACGAGCACTGGCCGTGGTTCGACGGTGGCGGCCGGGGGTCGGGCGGCCTGGATCTGGGACGGCAGGGTAGAGGCTAGGGTTTGAAATTCATTTTAAAACCACGGGAGAAAGATAGTGAAGATGGAATAAAACTGGGATAACTCGGGGATAAACCAAGAACAAAACTAGAATAGGGGGATAGTCGGAATAGTCGGAATAGGAATAGGAAAATAAAAAAATTCTGAGAAAATAAGAAAAAAAAAAAAAATACCCGGACCTACCTTGGATCCCCATCATTCTTCTCGACCGCGAAGAACTCGACTCCATCGAGTTCGAAAGATGGAGCACACCCAAATCCACAACTAGCTCTGATACCAAAATTGATGCGAGACAAACTATCGATGTAACCTGGTTATTTGGAAAACAGTGAAACAACTAAACAAACTAGGACCGTGGGAGGGCTAAGAAGCCTCCAAGGACTAGGGCATACTGACACTAAAATCCTAAGATAGCTGATCTCTTTTTTTTTAAATTTTCTAAGTGGATGTGGCGAAGGAATGATAAAGATGGGGGACCGGGAAGTGGAACTCATGGCACTGAGACTCACTCTAGCGGGGAACGCACAAAGAAAGTCAGGGGTCAAAGCCTAAAGCTACCCTCCTGAGGGATCACAGAACCAGCTACCCTGAGCATAAAGCTACCCTCCTGAAAGGGTCACAGCACCAGCTACTCTGAGCTGCCATCGAACCCATAATGCTCACAGTAGGTCTCTCACATAGATGTGCTAGGACGACTCTCGAAGGACACGAGGAGATAAAGAAGATGAGATAGGGGATAACTAGGGTGCTCATCGAACCCATAATGCACACAGCAAGGAACGTCTCACACCCCTCATCGAACCCATAATGCACACAGCAGGGAACGAAGAAAACGGGCCTCAGCACAGAACCAGAACCGGAACCAACCCAAAAATCTATATCAACTCTCTCCCTGATTATTACAGGGGGGGAGGGGGCCTTTATATAGAAAAACCAAAACCCTCAGTTTCTTAGCCTCTAAGAAAACTAAAAAAGAAAAATAAATTACATCAAAATTCATGTTGCATCAAAAATAGTGCTGATATGCTTTGAAGAGCATGTTGGCTTGATAATCTGCTCCAGAAAGCATGCTGCTACGAAATATGGGCTGCTCTGAAATCCGTGCAAACACAAACTCACGGTCGTAAAGGGAAGAATGGTCTCCAGCGGAACACCAGTGGGTGGCGGATGGGCTGGCGGACGGCTGGCGACGGGCTACGGGCGAGGCGGCGCAAGAATGGCTCGGCACGCCCTAAGGCGTGCCGTTTGGTCTCCCATGCCCGTGGGAGACCTCAGGGCACCGTCGTGGCCGGTGGACGGCGGGAACGGTCGGGGCCGGCGGGATGGTGGGCCGGGGACGTGCGCGGCGTCGGCGGCGCAGTTGCGCACGTGGGAGGACGGACGCCTCCCACGTCCGTTCATCTTCCCACGGGCGTGGATGGTGACGGACCCCACTGGTGGCCGGGCGAGGGCCGACGGTGGCAGGAATGGCGGCGGGCAGCCGGCCGGCGGCGGCAACGGCTGCGACTTCTCCGGCGAGGGCAGGGGCCGGCGAGCACCGGCGGTGGTTCGGCGGTGGTGGCCGGGGGTCGGGCAGCCCGGATCTGGGATCGGCAGGGTGAAGGCTAGAGTTTTGAAACTTGTTTTAAAACCAGGGAGAAAGACAGTGAAGATGGAATAAAACTGGGATAACTCGGGGATAAACTAAGAACAAAACCAGAATAGCGGGGATAGTCGGAATAGCGGGAATAGAAAAATAAAAAAATTCTAAGAAAATAAAAAAAATAGAAAAATACCCGGACCTGTCTTGGATCCCCATCAGTCCCCTGTCCCTGCTTCTTGCTACAAGCTCTCACAGACCTTGTTCTGCTGCTGGCTAAAAACACCCTCTTGCTATTGGTTGGAACTACAGCACTCTCCTAGCAACTGCTGCCAACCCCCCAGCTAGCTTGGTAGGTGGTTTCTGCCCATTTGCCAATTGCCCATGGTGGGAAGTCACTGGAAACTGCCCAGCAACCGTTGGTAAACTCCCAGCCAACTGCTGCCTTGGTCCATGCATGCTTGTGCCCGTGCCCGCCTCCGTGCTCACGTCCACATGTTACCCAACCCGTGCCTGCACGTGTCCTGGCCTGCGCACCCCCGCGCGCGCCTGCATGGCCATGCCTGCGCGCATCCTAGACATGCCTGCGCGCGTCCTGGCCTGCGATCGCCCGTGCGCACCCGCGCCAGCATCCTGGCCGTGCCTGCGTGTGTCCTGGCCGTGCCTGCATGCATCTTGGCATGCGGTCGCCAGCGCCCAGCGCCCGCGTCCGCTCGTGTCCTGGCCCGCGTCCGCGTGTGTCCCGGCCAGTGTGCACCCGTGCCCGCGCCTGCGCACGTCCCAGGCTATCCAGACGCGAGTCCTGGCCTGCTTTTGCCTGTGCGCGTCCCAGGCTATCCATGAAAGTTGACGATGCAGGTGGTTTTACAAGATCCTATACTAGGCATGCAAACATCTGCGGGAGCATATTAGATTTTAAAACAATTTTTAAAATTCACGCAGCGGAAACTGCTCCGCCGGGAACTAATCTAAATCTAGTTGCATTTAGGCATGTATAATCATATAAAATACTTATAAAATATTAAACAATTTAATCTATCCATGCATGATTAAAAAATTAATTTTCCATATCTTTATTTTGCCTGGAATAACTCTAGAATAAACCTGTAATAGACTGGAATAACTGGAATAAAGTTATTCCAGTCATCTTCCTCCTTGGGACTCTATTTTGGCTTGCAAAACGTCATCGGAACACCACCTTTCGGACCTCCGTTTGCTCCCAAATTTGAGCAGCAGCAACTTGGACAAGTCTTCTTCGATTTGCCACCAATTACTGCAATCAAATCTAAGCCAAAAAATTAAAATAAATCACCAAAGTTTGCTACAGATTTCTGTAACAAAACTGGGCAGCAGACTTTGGCCTTCGATTCGGAGCAGCTGGAGCGATCCCGGCTCGCGTGGTTTGCTCCTAGGAGTAGAATGGTACTCCCTCTAGAGGGAAGACAAGCCCGGGGCTCTCGGATTCGCCTCCATGCACGGTGCTAGCACCGGAAGAGGGCTTTAGGGTCACAGAATTCTGCAGCACTGGGCAGAACTTGAGCACTTCAAAACAATGGATTAATGCCTTGTTTCTCTCCCTCTAAAGCTCCTAAACCCAGCCCCAGATGTTCTCTCCTTAAGCCTCTCAAAGAATGCCCAAATCTCTCTCTCTTTAAGCCTCTCTCATGGTCAAGAGAAATTTTTCTCTCGTTTTAAACTCTAACCCAGAACAGGGATGCTAGTTTGGTGTTTATAAAGGCTGCTGGGAGGGAGAGGGAGGTGGAGCGACGGAAGGCCAAGGGGCAGCTGGTGGTTAACCCAATTAACAAGCCTTAACCAGGATTAATAAACCATTAATACTAAACGGTGGAGGGAGAGAAGAGGAAGAGATGCCAGTGATTTGTTCGGTCGTTTGGGCTTCGGTCGCTTGGAGTTTTTCTCTAACGTGTATCACCGTGTCAATGTTCCAAGGAGTAAAACATTGGTTCAACATCTTAAACTGGTCCAAGCCAAAAATTGGTTCAAACCCATTTTGGTTCAATCCCATTAAACCAAACGGTTCAATCCAATTGAACCTGGTTCAGGGAATAAAATTGGTTCACAACCAATTGGAGGCCGAAACGAACTCCGAATCAGTTCAAAACTGATTCAGAAAAATCCTAGCACAGAGCTGGTCAACCCGGAACATTTTCTGGTTGACACAGACAAGGGCAAGACAGGGAATAGTGTGCTAAAAAATACTGTGACCATAAAACTGAGATGATTGGCAATCGTAATCGGTATTCAGATCAGAGAGTTACCCTCTATGGCGTGTGACCTCATAGGTTCGAATCTAAACGATAGTACTAGAACAATTTCTAGTACCAGTACAGGAAACCATCTAGCAATGGGTCCGGCATCCGGATAGGTCGAAGATGTGGGAGCAAACTATCGAACCTCTGGCATATGGTTACCGTATAATTCACGCTTTGACCTCTAATGCTCAGGATGACTGAGATTGGGCTGCCAACCCAGACTGAGTCGGTCGACTACGTGTCTCAACCCTCCAAGCCCAGTGACTCTCACTAGGACTACCCCGGCCGAGGATTTGCTAAATTGAGATACTGCGAGACATTCAATCCAAACTATTTGGACAAGTCAATTCCATCTTGGTCCATCACTGCTCCACAAGTACTTGCATGTACCCAGAAACTTTCCATCACCGGATTAAAAATCCGGGTAGTCCGGCACCAAAGCACAGGGAGTTGCTTGCAAGCTACCGTGATGACCTTAGGTAAGAGGGACACATATACCCATATCCAATCGTGAGTATCCCATTGGCAGAAAAGGGCTGCATGGAGTCACGTTCAATAAGATATCACATATCCCACTTGCAGATCACATCAGTGTCACCACACTCATTTGGTCAAGAGGACAACCAAACGATGTGAACTACAACAACCTATACTTGATATATTGCCGTCCAGTACAATATATCCTTTGGTTGTGAACAGGATTTAAGGACCACTCGATACAACCTCTCTGTATCAAAGTTAGTGTAGTCCTAAGGACTTCATCACATGGAAAGAGTTCGTTTCAGGGAAATTAAGTATGTGATGAGCTGCCAAAAATAATATTTTATTAATTCAAAAATGAGTACATTACTGAGCACAACTGCCTACAACCTAGGCGATTGGCTTTGGGACACTATTCCCAACAATCCAGATGCGAGTCCTGGCCTGCTTTTGCTTGTGTGCGCGCCTGTGCACGTCATAGGCTATCCAGATGCGAGTCCTGGCTTGCTTTCGCCCGTGCATGTGCCCGCATGCCTCCGTACACCCGCGCGCCTCCATGCATCCGCTGCCTTGCTTGCACTCCGTGCCTTCATGTGCGCGCAGCCTTGCACGCACCGTGTGCCTTGTGCCACACCGGCTACCTCCATGACGGTGTATGCGAGGTCATGCTTGTGCACGCCCCTAGGAACCTCACCCAGGCCAGCGCCGCCTTGCACACCTCCTGTGTGCGTCTAGCCTGGCATCCCCTTGCCAAGCCAGCCCCGCTCGGCCTTTGGCTATGCCGAGCAGCAAGAGCCTAACAATTCCACCGCACTCAAGATAGACGACGTCCTCGTCGTGTCGCCAGCCACATATCGCTGCGCTCTATCTTCAAACTGCTACCCTGCAGTTTTGTGAGGTTAACCGTCCCTCACACACAGGGACACGCACCACTACCTAGCCAACCGCCGGTAACCCTCCACCAATTGTCCAGCATGCTGGTCACCAAGTGACTCGAGTCCGTCCGAGTCCAGCGATCACATGACCCGCATCCGGGTTTCTGGCAACTGCCCCGCAACCGATCTACAATCGTCGCATGCACCATGCCTAGTTGCTCCAGCCTGGGTCTGGACTTGGCACACACAGCCCAAGTGCCACAATTGGCCTTGGCTGTGCTCGGGCTTGGCTACTCGTGCCTAGCAGCATGCGCACCTCCGCGCACCCACTCTGATGCAGAACAAAGAACAAAGAAGCGTATGCGGAAGTAAATTTAAGATTAATTTCTTTTTTCTTTTTTTTTTTATATTTCAGAAATTGGCCTCGACTCAAAGTAAAGTAAACTAAATTGATGGAAACTAGGTAAGCATTGAAAGCACAATTTAGAAGAAGCTAAATTATCAGAGTAGTTCAGAAGTAACAGATCGCTGGGGGTTGAGAAACTCCCTGACCTAGGGTTTCGCTCTGAACTTTCAACAGGACAGAAATAGAGAGGAGAGATGGGTTACCAACCAGACAGTGATCTTCACAAAGTTTGGTGGAAGAACTCTCTCGAGCAGATTGTTGATCCTCGGATCGGATTCGGATCCTTCGCAATGGATCCTCCAATACTGGTCTTGTGGTTTGGTCGGCTTCTCCTGGACTCAAGATCTGGGAAAGAAGAGGAACAAATGATGGAATTCAGATACTCAAGAAAAGATTTACCAGGTTGAAGAACTTGAAAGCTGAAGTTGCTGAAATCAGGATTCTCCTGGAGGCTGATCTGACTTCCTCTTAGAATTGTTGTAGATCGAAGTATCCGGACTGGACCCGTATGCTGGTGGTCGGCCTTGACTTGAAGAGGATGGCCGTGAGAAGTGGGATAGGCTAGGGCTTGGTGGAAAGAGAAGGGTGATGGGCGGCTAGGGTTGGGGAGTGGAGTGGCTAACCTAGGGTTTGGGTTTTGGAGATCTCACACCTCCTCAAGGTTCCTGGGGAACTCGGATTTACACCCTCACGGAGCTCAACACCTGGATGCAAGTGCGGAAGAGAGAAAACATAAAGTTTGCTCACAAAAAAAATTTGGTTTCATTCATTGATTGATTTAAACTTACAAGAGGGGTTTAATTTATAGGGCTTTACAAGAGAGTAGGTTTTACATCTTCCCATGTGAGACTAAAGGAGGGGATCTACAAATTAGGATAGTCCATACACATATGGTCGGCCAAGGTACCAAAAAAATTGATTTGGGTTATAAAAGGCAGGTAGATGGCGCCTCCATGCTTGGGTCTTCAAGAGAGGATTTCTTTCCTTCCATGGCTCAACTCTTTTGGACTCCTCCTTTTCTTCCTCCCTAAGTTAAGGTCCTTCCCATCTTTGTTTTGGATATTTTGGCAGGTAGTGGGCGCCTCCTTGAAGTTCTCTCCAAGAGAATTTCTTCCCTTTCAAAGTTTGGTTCTTTTGTGAAAGTCTTGGGCTGCCCCTTGATTTGTGGATCCTGGTGGATTTCTCTTCAACTGGCGCATGAGAGAAAAAAGCTGCTATCTATGGTGTGGGGACCAAAGGCTGCTGGATGTAGATATGGCGCCCCTGGACTCAGGCGTATGGCTGGGAGTGTGGCTGGGAGTGTGGCGCCCACTTGCTTGGCCTTGGGAGAAAATGTAACACCCCAGGTTGAAGCCCTAGTCCACTACTGAGTCAACATGACTCAACAAAATTAAATGCAGGTAATATAGACTCAAGCTAAATTGAGTTGATCTAGTCAACTCTTATTACAAACCAAAAATCCTAATTCTTCGGGCAAGGTTAATCAAAGATCCAGATGGAGCTCTGAAGTCTTTTCTGAGTCGGGTGCCCACACCACACTCTACAACCCCGCGCAAACAGCGCGCCCCTCCAGTTTGGCTACTCTCGCCCAGCAGCATGCGCACCTCCATGCGCCCACTCGGGACCCCGCGCGCACACCTGTGCGCCCTACTGCTGCGCTGCGCGCTTGTCCGGCGCGTGCCCGGTCCAGCCACCTACTATACCATGCACATGTCCCGTGCACACCCGAGTCTGGCCTGCAGTAGTGTCGTGCGCTTGTCTCGTGCACGCCCCGGTCCAGTCACCTGTTGTACCGTGTGTATGTCCCGCGCACACCCGAGTCCAGCCTGCAGTAGTGCCGTGCGCATGTCTCGCGCATGCCCGGGTCAGCCACCTGCTGTACCATGCGCATGTCCCGCGCACACCCGAGTCCAGCCTGCAGTAGTGCCGTGCACATGTCTCGCGCACGCCTTGGTCCAGCCACCTGCTGTTGTGCTGCGTGCTCGTTCCGCACGTGGCCGGGTCCAGATGGCTGAAAACCATCAGGAACCCGAGTCCAACTGCACAGCCTGCCAGCAACCTAGGGACTCGATTCCAGTTCCTAAGAAAACACCAGTGATTCGAGTCCGCATTCGATGTGCCGCGCGCTTGCCTCACGCGCGCCCCGGGTCCAGCAAACCTATGCCGCACTGGATGCCCACGTTCCAGAGCTCCAAAGACGTGCATCCGCATGCCCTATCGTGGCTTGGCATTTTTCGGCCAAACCACCATGCCCGGCATCTCTCCTATGCCAATCATCGGGGTCCTAACAAATCCCTGCTGTACTGCACGTGCTAAACCCACACGCGCCTGGATCTGGCCTACTATTGTGCCGCGTGCTTGTCTGCGCGAGCCGGGTCCGGACCTCCTTTGCGCTGGGAGCACACATCCCAGCACACTAAGGACTTGCGCTCGCATGTCCTATCTTGGCACTGCTCCGCATGCACTCGGCCCGCCATGGCCTCCACTGCTCGGCTTGTGCCCATTGTTGCAGCCCCGAATCCTCTCCTTAGTTTCGTTTAGCATCATCTTGGCACCAAAATCTGCAACCCCAGCCTCGAACGAGGCTCTGATACCAATTTGTCATGCCGGAAGTTCTTGGAACAGATTTTTTGGCGTGCGGCACTAAGGATCCCTTCCTTAGTCAGCCTCCTCCCGAGTGCTTGCACCTTTGCTGGAGCTTGCTGCAATCAGCAACCTGATGTCTTGAGTCACAGCGCTGGTTGTCTCGAGTCCCATCACAGAATCTCCTTGCTGTCCTCAAATCCCAGCACACAACCAACCAAGAGAAAGACTGGATCTTACAGGGAAAAACCCCCAAACCAGATTGCATTCTACTCTCAACTTGGATACAAGGCTCTCTGTTCTGCCCCCTGGCAGAACCACCAACAAAGCTCTCAGGATTCCCAGAAACCTCACTTGCTGGCAAGAATGGCCTCTAGGAACAAACCCCCTGCTCCCAGTAGCAAGAGGGACCACACACCCTTTTCAGCACTCTATAGTAGCTTACACCCCTGCCTACCAGCAAGAAGGATCCTACACCTTCTTCTCTTTGCTGCCTATAGCAATGGCACTCACTGCCATACGGTTGACAAGCCCAACCGCCTAGCCTTTGGCTGGCCCCAACCAGTCCAGCAACTCCCCTGAGTCACTGCACACAACAATGGCCTCTCCCATTGCTGCCCAGCATCAGAAGATCTCCTTCTCCCTCTGTCCAGCAGGGTCCCCTGTCTCTGCTTCTTGCTGCAGGCTCTCACAGACCTTGCTCTGCTGCTGGCTGAAAACACCTCTCTGCTGTTGGCTGGAACTGCAGCACTCTCCTAAAAACTGCTTGCCCGACCACCCAGCCACCTTGGCTGGTGGTTTCTGCCCATTTGCCACTTGCCCATAGTGGGAAGTAGTTGGAAACTACCCAGCAAAGTGGTAACCTCCCAGCCAACTGCTGCCTGGTCCAGCACGCC
This sequence comes from Areca catechu, assembly GCA_021397845.1. NCBI lineage: Eukaryota > Viridiplantae > Streptophyta > Magnoliopsida > Arecales > Arecaceae > Areca > Areca catechu. Next base: position 108,579,054 of record CM038053.1, read on the forward strand.
TGTGCCGCGCCCGCGTCGTGCCCCCCGCATCCATGCGCGTCCCAGCCCGTGCATGCGCCTGCCCGCGCACGCCGGTGCCGGCATCCTCACTGATGCAGAACATTTAAGATGATGCGATGCGGAAGTAAATTAAGACTTTTTTTTTTTTGTTTTTTTAGAAGTTGGCTTGACTCAAAAATAAGGCTAACTAATTTTGAAAGAAAATATGCACTGAAAGAAAGCATAATTCAAAAGAGTAGATTATTAGAGTAATAAAGAAGTAGGATCGCTGGGGATTGAGAAACCCCCAGACCTAGGGTCTACTCTTTCAAGAAACAGACGAAGAGATAAGAGAAGGTTTTATACCTGATTGTGATATCTCTCTTTGCTTCAATTGAAGGACACTCTCGAGCAGATTGTAGGATCCTTGGAGACGGGGTATCTTCATAATGGATCCTCGGATTGTAGTCCTATGGCAAGGTTGGCCTTCTTCTCGTACTCTGGATCTGGAAAGGATGAAGAACAAGATAAGGATGTAAGAAACTCAAGGAAGAGACCTTTACCTGGGATAGCTCCAGACTGCTCGAACTTTAAAGATGAGAGAAGAGTATGGAGGTGGCGGTGGAAGATGGAGTGGATTTAGGGTTTGGCTGGTAGGGCGGCGACATGCAGATGAAAAGGACCTAGGGCTTGATATAGTGGGCGGTGGCTTGGATAAGGAGATGGCGGCCTTGAATGAAGTTGGAATAGGGTTTAAGAATTTGGGTGTTGGCGGCTAGGATGATGAAAGGAAATTAGGGTTGGTGGCCAGGGATGAAAGCAGGGCAGGGTTTTGGTAACTTTGGAGATCTCTCATCTCTTCAAGTCTCCAATGGAACCTGGATTTACTCCCTCATGGAGCTCAACACTCAAAGAAGTACGGAAGAAGAGAAAACAAGGTTGCTCAACACAAGAAAAGATTTCATTTACTGATTTTTCATCTAAAGATTACATAAGGGTCCAATATATAGACCTTACAAGAGAAACAAAATTACACTACTTCCCATGTGGGACTAAACATTCATCCTAAGCAAGAAAAACTTTCCCTTGACCGACCAGGCTTCTTTCCTTGGAGTGGGCGGCCTCAAATGCAAGGTGATGGCTTCATATGGCAGGTATGTGGGGCACCTCCTAGTTCTTCTCCTTAAGTCATGGGTTTTCCTTCCATGACTTGCTCTTTCTTGGAAGAAAATACTCATCTTCTAGTCTTTCTTCCCAAGACTAGGCTCCTTCCATTCATAGCCAGGTACTTTAGGCAGGTGTGGGCGCCTACCTTGAAGTCCTCTCCAAGAAAAATCCCCTGCTCCTTTAGCTTGTTACTTTTGGCAGCTTGTGGGCGCCTTCCTTGACTTCTCCTAAGAAAATTTTCTTGCACTCTTAGGCGTGGGGACCAGGGACACTGGGATGAAATGTGGCGCCAACTGGTCCTAGGAGTGTGGCTGGGAGTGTGGCATCCACTTGCATTTGGCCTTGAAAGAAAAAATGATGCCCTAGTGAATGGCGCCAACCAGGACTTGACTTAGACTTAGACTGAGTCAACATGACTCAACAAAATGAAATGCAGACTCAAAGAAATAAAATAATCTGGTTGACCAGGTCAACCCTTATTACAAATCCTAATCTTCGGGCAAGGTCATTCAGAGATCCAGATGGAACCCTGAAGTCTTCTTCTGATTCTGGTGCCCGCACCAATTCTCCCGCGGTGGGAGGAACTCGACCCTATCGAGTAAGGCTCAAGTTGGCTCTAGTATCTCTCCAAGAGATCTTGATCTAGCTCTTGTAATTCATCTCGGGAGATCCAAGAGTCATCAGAATCTGGCCTTCCTTGCTAGCAGACCAGGTATCTTTGGTATCCTCGATTACGAGTAGAGATAACCTGATCGTCCAAGATCTTTTCAATCTATTCTTTCCTCACTGGCCAGTTTGTTGGTGGACACACAGGGTTGGGTTCACTCTCAAGAACAGGATTAGGCTCAAAAGGCTCACTGGGAATCACAGCAGGCTCTCTATATTGTACTAGGTCTGCAATGTTGAAAGTGGGGCTAATGCCTAGTTCTGGAGGCAACTCGAGCACATAGGCATTGGATCCTACTCTCTTCACCACTCTAAATGGTCTAGCTCCTCTAGCATGTAACTTTGTAATGGTTCCAGGAGGAAACCGTTCAGGCCTTAACCTAATCATTACATAGTCTCCCTCAATAAAAGTTTTAACTCGCCTTTGAGAATCAACCAACTTCTTATAAGTTTCATTACTTAAATTTATTTTGGCATGAATTTCTTTATGCAAGTCTTTTATATGCTGTGCAAAAACTTTAGCAAACTCAGAAACTCGTGTGTGGACTAGTAAAGGGGCTAGGTCAAGAGGTGTGTGAGGTTTGTACCCATGCATAATTTCAAATGGACTCTTACCTGTAGACCTATTGACCGAGTCATTGTATGCAAATTCAGCCCTAGGTAAGTACAAATCCCAATTCCTAGTGTTTTCACCAACAAGACATCTTAGCAGATTGCCTAAGCTACGGTTCACTACCTTGGTTTGGCCATTAGTTTGGGGATGATAGGCAATTGAAAACTTAAGTTTTGTCCATAACTTATGCCAAAGGGTTTTCCAAAAATAGTTGGTGAACCGGACATCCCTATCTGAAACAATTATCTTATGTAGGCCATGGAGTCTAACTATCTCATTAAAGAACAGGGTGGCTACCTTAGATGCATCAAAAGTCTGGGAACAAGGCAAGATGTGGGCCATCTTAGAAAATCGGTCGACTACGACACAGATAGAGTCATGCCTCCTCTTGGTCTTCGGCAAACCTAACACAAAGTCCATGCTCACATCTTGCCAAGGATGATCTGGGACAGGGAGTGGGGTATAAAGGCCGGTGTTCTGTTTTCGCTGTTTGGCAACAGCGCAGGTCCGACACCTAGCCACAATATGTGCTACATCTCTTTTTAAGCTAGGCCAGAAAAAGTGGTCTTCAACAGCCAGGGCGGTCTTGTCTTTTCCAAAATGGCCTGCTAGACCCCCAACATGAATTTCCCAAATCAAAAAATTTCCTAAGAGAAGTTCTAGGGATGCAAAGCCTATTCTTAAAGAACAGAAAGCCATCTAAAAGGGTATAATCCTTATGATCACTAGATGGTCCTTGAGCTACATCCTGATACACAGTCTTAAAATCCGGATACGACTCATATTCCTCTTTGATCTGCTCAAACCCTACGACTTCAGCCCTAACAGAATTCAATAACAAAGATCGGTGACTAAGGGCATCGGCTACCTTATTTTCAGTCCCAGCCTTATGTTTCAAAACAAAAGTATAGGACTGGATATACTCTACCCACTTAGCATGCCTAGGGTTAAGCTTCTTCTGGGAATTCAGGAATCTAAGAACCTCATGGTCCGAAAATAGCACAAATTCCTGTGGTAGCAAATAATGTCTCCAGTAACGCAAAGCTTGCACTACCGTATAAAATTCTTTATCATAGGTGGAATACCTAAGCTTAGCATCATTAAATTTTTCACTAAAGAATGCTACGGGATGATTATCTTGGCATATGACTCCACCTATACCTATACCTGAAGCATCACAGGCAACCTCAAATACTTTAGAAAAGTCGGGTAACCTAAAAATGGGTGCCTGGGTCATCCTATCCTTAACATCTAGGAAGGCTTTATGGGCTGCTTTAGTCCACTAAAATTCTCCCTTCCTAATACAGTCTGTGATAGGAGCAACTACAGTACCAAACCCCTTGATGAGTCGTCTATAGAAGGTAGCCAAGCCATGGAAACTCCTAACTTCATGCACACTGGTCGGCTCTAGCCATTCTACTATGGACCTAATCTTCTCTGGATCGGTAGCTACGCCGTCAGGGGTTACTACAAAACCAAGGAAGAAAACTCTACTGGTCATGAATTCACACTTCTTTAGATTACCGTAGAGACTATCATTCCTTAATGATGCAGAACAAAAAAGATGATGCGATGCAGAAGTAAATTAAAATTAATGTATTTATTTATTTATTTTTTTATATATATATTTTAGAAGTCGGCTTTGACTCAAAGGAAAGTTAAATTAAATTGAAAGAAACTATATAATAATTGAAAGGACAATTCAAAGAAACTAGATTATCAGAGTAGTTCAGAAGTAAAGGATCGCTGGGGGTTGAGAAACTCCCAGACCTAGGGTTTCAATCTGAACTTTCAACAGGACAGAACTAAAGAGAATGGAAGGGTTATGTACCAGGCAGTGATCTTCACAGAGTTTGGTGGAAGGACTCTCTCGAGCAGATTGTTGGATCCTCGGATTCAGATATCTTCGCAATGGATCCTCCAATACTGGTCCTTTGGAGAGTTGGCTTCTCCTGAACTCAGGATCTGGGAAAGAAGAAGAACAAGTTAAGGAACCAGATACTCAAAGAAAGGATTTACCAGATAAGAAGAACTTGAAATTGGTATTGCTGAAATCCTGATTCTCCTGGATGCTGATCTGACTTCCTCTGGGATTTGCTCTGTATTCGAAGTAGCTGATCTGGACCCGGATGCTGGTGGTCGGCCTCTACTTGGAAGAGAGGGGCCGTGAGATGATGAGGTAGATTAGGGTTTGGATGATTGGTGGAATGAAGAAGATGATGGGCGGCTAGGGTTTGGAATTGAAGTGGCTAACCTAGGGTTTTGGGGTTGGAGATCTCACACCTCCTCAAGGTTCCTAGGGAACCCGGATTGTACTACCTCATGGAGCTCAACACCTAAACACAAGTGCAGAAGAGAGAAACACAAAGTTGCTCACAAAGAAATTGATTTCATTCATCATTTAATTCAAGAGTTATATAGAGTTGAATATATAGACATAACAAAGAAATAAAATTTCATACACTTCCCATGTGGGACTAAAAGGACTAACCCACACTTTAGGCATCAAATTCTCTTCCCAAGACTCCTTTCATGAGTGGGCAGCCCAAAAACTTCAAGAAAACTTGAAAATCAGCTCCAAATGGCAGGTTATGGGGGTGTCTCCTAGTATCTCTCCATGAATCAAGGATTTTCCCTTCATGGTTTGGCTCTTTTGGACACCTCCTAGTCTTGCTCCACAAGTTTAGGCTTCTTCCTTTCATGGCTTTGGCACTTTAGGAAACTTTTGGGTGCCTCCTTGATTTTCTCCCCAAGACATGCTCTCTTCCCTTTTATAACTTGGATTTTTATGGAATATTGTGGGGCACCTCCTTGATCCTCTCTTCAAGAAAAATTCTTGCCATCCTGGCTTGGGTTTATCTGGAAAGAAGTTGGCTCCTCCTTGGATTGAGGTATCTTGATAGATTTCTCCCCCAAGTGGCGCATGAAAGAAGGGACCTGCTTTCTTGTGGTGTGGGGACCAAGGCACACTGGATGGAGATGTGGCGCCTACTGGACTCTGGCGTGTGGCTGGGAGTTTGGCACCCACATGCTTGGGCCTGGGAGAAAAAATTGGGCACCCTGGACCTTGACTTGATTTAAAAAAAATGGCACCAACCTGGAGAAGACCTAGACTACTACTAGGACTTGTACTGAGTCAACATGACTCTACAAAATTTTAATTGTAGGGAAATATAGACTCAAGACTAAAATTGAGTTGACCAAGTCAACCCTAATTATAAAACCAGAAAACCCTAATTCTTCAGGCAAGGTCAATCAGACATCTAGATGGAGCCCTGAAGTCTTCTTCTGAGTCTGGTGCCCGCACCACTCAAAACATGGCAGACTTGTCTAAGGTGGCCTAGGTGGTCTGTTGGGGTCTTACTATAGATCAGGATGTCATCGAAATAGACCACTACAAACTTTCCTATGAAAGCTCTAAGCACCTGGGTCATAATCCTTATGAAAGTACTAGGGGCATTGGACAACCCAAAAGGCATAATAACCCATTCGTAGAGACCATCCTTAGTTTTGAAAGCGGTTTTCCACTCATCCCCTGGTCTAATTCTAACCTGATGATAGCCGCTCTTGAGATCAATTTTGGAGAAAACCATTGCACCGGCCATCATATCTAGCATGTCATCTAGTCTAGGGATGGGGAACCTATACTTGATTGTGATTTTGTTGATGGCATGACTATCAACACACATCCTCCACGTGCCATCTTTCGTTGGGGTCAGTAGCGCAGGGATTGCACAAGGGCTAAGACTCTCTCTAATGAACCCCTTCCTCAATAATTCTCCAACCTACTTTTGCAATTCCTCATGCTCAGATGGATTCATCCTATAATGGGGCAAGTTGGGTAAAGTAGCTCATGGGATTAAATCTATGGAATGTTTGATATCTCTAAGAGGTGGAAGGTGGTCTGGCAGATCCTCGGGAAAAACATCCTCAAATTCTTCTAACAAAGGCCTAACTTCCTGAGGAGGCTCCGAGGGCGTAGGAGTCCTAAGTTCCTTAGCAGTCAACATCCAAATGGGTGAACCACTATGAATTTCTTGTTCTAGATCCTTAGCACTAATTAGGTTCACTCCAGTCTTCATCTCTTTGATCTTATTGGGTCCTTTAGCTACCTTTTCCTTAGGAGGGACTGAATGGATTGTGATCTTTTTCCCATTAAAACTAAAGACACAGGTATTGGATTTTCCTAAGAGGGTGGCATCATGATCATATAACCAAGGTCTCTCAAGAATTATACTGCTCACCCCTATGGGTAAGACATCACACCAAATCTTCTCTTGATAGGATTGCATCTGGATTTGGACCTGACATCTAGACTGGATGGGTATAGAGGTATAGTCTACCCAAGAAACCTTATAGGGGTTGGGGTGGGGGACTGGCATTAAGCCTAACATTTTGACAGTGCTAGTAGAAATGGCATTCACATAGCTCCTACTATCTATGATGATCTTACATACCTTATACCCTAATTTAAGGAAAGTCTGTAGGATGTTAGTCCTACGCCAATCCTCCTGAACTCTACTCTGGGATAGGATGCATCTCACAACTCCTAACTGGTCAGACTCTGTGGGTTCCTCCTCTCCTTCATACTCATCAACCAAGTTCATTCCGGCCTCATAAACTTCTTCTTCAAATTCCTCATTGGGCCCGGAATTCTCTTCCTCTCCCTCTTCTATGTAAAGGGATCTACGTGGGCACTGGCTAGAAACATGACCTACCCTCTGGCACTTAAAACAGGCTATGGCTGTACACTGGCTGGAGATATGACCTGGTTTCTGACACTTAAAATAGGTGATACTAGAACTAGGGGTTCTCTGGGTGTCAGGTGCCTTACCTTTGTCCATGGGCCTAGGGGTGGGAATACCCTAAAAAGGTTTGCTAGGGGTAACTTGGCTAGGTCCATTTCTTGGGATTGGGGCACTAACCCAAGAAGGTATAGGTCCTCTCTGAAATTTCTCAATGTTCAGTGCAATCTGATAGGCTTGGTCTAGGTTAGTAACCTCTCTCAGAAACAACTCCCTCTTAATGTCTTCCCTAAGTCCAGGCCTAAATCTAGTCAAAGTGACCTCATGGGCTTCACTCACATCACATCTCATCAAGTACTCATCAAAGGTGGCTATATAGTCTGAGACAGATTGGTTCCCTTGTTTCAAGGTTTGCCATTGGTCTAACAGATTCTGCTGGTATGAAATGGGTAGGTACTTATCTCTAAGCTTCTCTTTCATACCCTGCCAAGTGGTTATGGGCTCAACATTTCGTCTCTTAGTGGTTAGCTCAATGTTCCCCCAGTATGACCTAGCTTGACGCACTAACTTCATCTTGGCAAACTTGAACTTCCTTTCCTCAGACATGGTATACCACTCAAAGTACTGGTCCATCTCACCCTCCAAATCAGAATACACCTTAGGGTTTAAGCTACCATCAAAAGTGGGTGCATCTAATTTGATGTTCCGGATGAACCTATCATCTCTATCTTCAGGCTCTGGGTCAGGCCTCCTATGATTAGGTTCAGGATCTCTGTATAAAGGTCTTCTAGGCTCCTGGTGTGGGTGAGGTTGAGGCACATTAAAATCTGGGTCAGGAGTCCAATTCTGATGTCTAGGTTCCTCAAGTACTTGGACTCGATCCCTAAGCTGGGTAAGATCCTCACGGACTTGATCCCTAAACTGGGCAACAGTATCAGTCATATCCTGACTCAATTTGGTCATTCTTTCGGTAAGAGTTCTAATCATGGCCTCTAAATCAGGTTGGGTTTGACCAGGTTGGTAGGGTACTCCATTCCGGGTGGATATGATGATGCAAGAAAGCACACCAAATGAGACTCGACTGAAACGACTACAGGCTAACTAGACCTAGAGCCCAAACTAGATGCCCAATCAGAGTGGCAAGCTAGCCTGTAGTAACTCGGGACTCAGCTAGGCAGGTGTAAGGGGAGTGTTAGGTCCCTAACTGTCAATCCTAGACACCAATCATTGATTGGCCAGGTAGGCGGACCAGCACACAAGCCCTTCGGGATAGAATCCCTGAACCACCATTCTAGACACTGAGTACAAAGCACACACAAAGTAACTAGACAAACTGACTCAACACTAGCCTAGACCCAACTAGTTGGTGTTCCTAACCCACTAGGGCAAATTAGGTCTAATTAATTTTAAGATTAAAGGCTTAGGTTCAAATGCACGGGGGATGGTTTTGGGCTAAGGAGAGGGTCTCAATCCTCCCCTTATATTGCAACTTCGGTGCCCTTAAGATAGATTCAATTTATGCACACTCAAATAAAAAAATAGCTTGCAGAAAATAAAAAAGCAGAACAACAGTAAAATTGATCTCAGAAAATCTACAGAAATTAATAAATCATGAAAATTTTATGTACTGATTCCAGCAAAACAAGAATTACTTAATTTGGAATTTTTTGCAGGGAGAAACAATTCGAATAACAGGGTAGTTACTGGCAGAAAACAGAATGTGTGTCATGTTTACAATCCCTGCCTAGAAGTTATAACCCAGCAGCACCCCTACACGCCCTAGGATCCCCCGTGGAATGGGAGGAGGAGGCTTGCATCTCGCTTGTTCCTAGGACCAGACGGCCAGGGTAGTCTACTCCAGGCAGCAAAAGTAAAAAGGAACGAAAAAATAATCAAACAAGCAAGAACCCTATAAAGAGCTCTGATACCAAAAATGATGCAGAAAAAATAAGATGATGCGATGCAGAAGTAAATTAAGACTATTTTTTTTTTTTTTTTTGCGTTTTGTTAGAAGTTAGCTTGACTCAAAAACAAGGCTAACTAATATTGAAAGAAAATATGCACTGAAAGAAAGCACAATTCAAAAGAGTAGATTATCAGAGTAATAAAGAAGTAGGATCGCTAGGGATTGAGAAACCCCCAGACCTAGGGTTTACTCCTTTTTCAAGAAACAGACGAAGAGAGAAGAGAAGCTTTTATACTTGACTGTGATATCTCTCTTTGCTTCAATTGAAGGACACTCTCGTGCAGATTGTAGGATCCTTGGAGACGGGGTATCTTCGCAATGGATCCTCGGATTGTAGTCTTGTGGCAAGGTTGGCCTTCTTCTCGTACTCTGGATCTGGAAAGGATGAAGAACAAGATAAGGATGTAAGAAACTCAAGGAAGAGACCTTTACCTGGGATAGCTCCGGACTGCTCAAACTTTAAAGATGAGGGAAGAGTATGGAGGTGGCGGTGGAACATGGATTGGATTTAGGATTTGGCTGGTAGGGCGGCGGCTTGCAGATGAAAAGGACCTAGGGCTTGATATAGTGGGCGGTGGCTTGGAGAAGGAGATGGCGGCCTTGAATGAAGTGGGAATAGGGTTTAGGAATTTGGGTGTTGGCGGCTAGGATGATGAAAGGAAATTAGGGTTGGCGGCCATGGATGAAAGCGACGCAGGGTTTTGGTAACTTTGGAGATCTCTCATCTCCTCAAGGCTCCAATGGAACCCGGATTTACTCCCTCACGGAGCTCAACACTCAAAGAAGTGTGGAAGAAGAGAACACAAGGTTGCTCAACACAAGAAAAGATTTCATTTACTCATTTTTTATCAAAAGATTATACAAGGGTCCAATATATAGACCTTGCAAGAGAAACAAAATTACACTACTTCCCATGTGGGACTAAACATTCATCCTAAGCGTGAAAAACTTTCCCTTGACCGACCAGGCTTCTTTCCTTGGACTGGGCGGCCTCAAATGCAAGGTGATGGCTTCATATGGCAGGTATGTGGGGCACTTACTAGTTCTTCTCCTTAGGTCATGGGTTTTCCTTCCATGACTTGCTCTTTCTTGGATGAAAATACACATCTCCTAGTATTTCTCCCTAAGACTAGGCTCCTTCCATTCATAGCCAGGTACTTTAGGCAGGTGTGGGCACCTACCTTGAAGTCCTCTCCAAGAAAAATCCCCTACTCCTTTAACTTGGTTACTTTTGGCAGCTTGTGGGCGCCTTCCTTGACTTCTCCTAAGAAAATTTTCTTGCTCTCTTGGGCGTGGGGACCAAGGACACTAGGATGAAATGTGGCACCAACTGGTCTTGGGAGTGTGGCGTCCACTTGCATTTGGCCTAACAATAAAAAATGATGCCCTAGGGAATGGCGCCAACCAGGACTTGACTTGGACTTAGACTGAGTCAACATGACTCAACAAAATGAAATGCAGACTCAAAGAAATAAAATAATCTGGTTGATCAGGTCAACCCTTATTACAAACCCTAATCATCGGGCAAGGTCATTCAAAGATCCAGATGGAACCCTGAAGTCTTCTTCTGATTCTGGTGCCCGTAACACTCGTGCGTCCTGCCTCATGACAGCGCGCGTCTTGGCCTGCGCACCCACGCGCGTGCCGCCATCCTGGATGTGCCTACGCGCATCCTGGCCATGCGTTCGCGCGTCCTGGCCGTGCCTGCACGCGTCCTGGCCTGTGCTTGCCCGCACACACCCACGCCCGCATCCTTGCCATGCCTGCGCACGTACTGGCCATGCCTGTGCGCGTCCTGGCCTGCGCTCGCCCGCACGCACCTGCGCCTGCGTCCGCTCGTGTCCTGGCCCGCGTTGGCGCGCGTCCCGGCCAGTGTGCGCCCGTGCCTGCGCCTGCGTTCGTCCCAAGCTATCTAGACGCAAGTCCTGGCCTGCTTTTGCCTGTGCACGCGCCTGTGCACGCGCCTGTGCACGCGCCTGTGCACGCGCCTGTGCACGTCCTAGGCTATCCAAATGCGAATCCTGGCCTGCTTTTGCCTGTGCATGCGCTTGTGCGCGTCCCAGGTTGTCCAGATGCTAGTCCTGTCTTGCTTTCGCCCGTGCGCACCCCAGCATGTTCCTGCATGCCTCCGTGCACCCGCGCGCCTCCGTGCATCCACTACCTTGCTTGCACTCGCGTGCCTTTGTGTGCACGCAGCCTTGCACACACCGTGTGCCTTGTACCATGCCCGGCTGCCTCCATGCTGGTGTATGTGAGGTCATGCCTGTGCACGCCCCTAGGAACCTCACCTAGGCCAACACCGCCTTGCACACCTCCTGTGTGCATCTAGCATGGCATCCCCTTGCCATGCCAGCCCCGCTCGGCCTTTGGGTATGCCGAGCAGCAAGGGCCTAACAATTCCCCCGCACTCAAGATAGACGACGTCCTCGTCGTGTCGCCAGCCACATACCGCTGCGCTCTATCTTCAAACTGCTACCCTACAGTTTTGTGAGGTTAACCGTCCTTCACACGCAGTGGACACGCACCACTGCCTAGACAACCGTCGGTAACCATCCACCAACTGTCCAACCTGCTGGTCACCAAGTGACTCGAGTCCGTCCGAGTCCAGCGATCACATGACCTGCGTCCGGGTTTCTGGCAACTGCCCCGCAACCGCTTGGCAACCGTCGCATGCACCGCACCTAGCTGCTCCAGCCTTGGTCTGGACATGGCACACACAGCCCAAGTGCCCACATTTGGCCTTGGCTGTGCTTGAGATTGGCTACTCATGCCTAGCAGCATGCGCACCTCCGCGCGCCCACTCGGCACCGCGCGCAGACCCGCACGCCCCTCCGGTTTGGCTACTCTCGCCCAGCGGCACGCGTACCTCTGTGCGCCCACTCGGTACCGCGCGCCCCTATAGCTGCGCTACGCACTTGTCCCGTGCGCGCCCGGGTCCAGCCACCTGCTGTACCGTGCGCATGTCCCACGCACACCCGAGTCTGGCCTGCAGTAGTGCCATGCGCTTGTCTTGCCCACGCCCGGGTCTAGCCACCTGCTGTATCGTGCGCATGTCCCGTGCACACCAGAGTCCAGCCTGCAGAAATGCCATGCGCATGTCTCGCACATTCTCGGGTCCAGCCTCCTGCTGTACCGTGCGCATGTCCCGCGCACACCCGGGTCCAGCCTGCAGTATTGCCGTGCGCATGTCTCGCTCATGCCCGGGTCCAGCCACCTGCTACAGTGCTGCGTGCTCGCCCCGCACGCGCCCGGGTCCAGATGCCTGATAACCATCAGGAACCTGAGTCCAACTGCACAGCCTGCCAACAACCCAGGGACTCGAGTCCAGGCCCTAAGAAAACACTAGTGACCTGAGTCCGACCTTCGTTGTGCCGCGTGCTTGCCACACCCACGCCCCGGGTCCAGCAACCCTATGCCGCACTGGATGCCCACATTCCAGTGCTCCAAAGACGTGCACCTGCACACCCTATCGTGGATTGGCATTGTCCGGCCAAACCACCATGCCCGGCATCTCTCCTATGCCAAGCATCGGGGTCCTAACAAACCCCTGCAGTACTGCACGTGCTCAACCCACACGCACCCAGATCTGACCTACTGTTGTGCCGCGCGCTTGTCCCGCGCGCGCTCGGGTCCAGACTTCCTTTGCACTGGGAGCACACATCCCAGCACACTAAGGACATGCGCCCGCACGTCCCATCTTGGCACTGCTCTGCATGCGCTCAGCCCGGCCGTTGCCTCCACTGCTTGGCTTGTGCCCATTCTTGTAGCCCCGAATCCTCTCCTTAGTTTCGGTTAGCATCATCTTGGCGCAAAATTCTGCAACCCCAGCCTCGAACGAGGCTCTGATACCAATTTGTCACGCCGGAAGTTCTTGGCACAGATTTTTCGGCGTGCGGCACTAAGGATCCCTTCCTTAGTCAGCCACCTCCCTAGTGATTGCACCTTTGCTGGAGCGTGCTGCAGTCAGCAACCTAATGTCCCGAGTCCCAGCGCTGGTTGTCTCGAGTCCCTTCACAAAATCTCCTTGCTGTCCCCAAATCATAGCACATAACCAACCCAAGAGAAAGACTCGAATGTTACAGGGAAAAACCCCTAACCAGATTGCATTCTCCTCTCAACTTGGATACAAGGCTCTCTGTTCTGCCCACTAGCAGAACCCCCAACAAAGCTCTCAAGTTTCCCAAAAACCTCACTTGCTGGAACAGCAATGACCTCCTCTAGGAACAACCCCCTGCTCCCAGTAGCAAGAGGGACCACACACCCTCTTCAGCACTCTAAGGTAGCTTACACCCCTGCCTAGGAGCAAGAAGGATCTTACACCTTCTCTTTGCTGCCTACAGCCATGGCACTCACTGCCATACGGTTGACAAGCCTAACCTCCTAGCTTTGGCTGGCCCCAACCAGCCCAGCAACTCCCCTGAGTCACTGCACACAACAATGGCCCTCTCCCATTGCTGCCCAGCAGTAGAAGATCTCCTTCTCCCTCTGCCCAGCAGGGTCCCCTGTCCCTGCTTCTTGCTGCAGGCTCTCACAGACCTTGTTCTGCTGCTGGCTGAAAACACCTCTCTACTCTTGGCTGGAACTGCAGCACTCTCCTAGCAACTACTGCCAACCACCCAGCCACCTTTGCTAGTGGTTTCTGTCCATTTGCAAATTTCCCATGGTGGGAAGTTGCTGGAAACTGCCCAGCAACCGTTGGTAACCTCCCAGCCAACTTTTGCCTTGGTCCATGCATGCCTGTGCCTGCGCCCGCGTCCGTGCCCACGTCCACGTGCGTCCCAGCCCGTGCATGCGCGCGTCCTGGCTTGCAAACGCCCGCGCCCGTGCGCGTCCCGGCTCGTGCATGCGCGCATCCTGGCCTACGCATGCTCGTGCATGCCCGTGCCCGCATCCTCGCGAGTCCTGCCCCACGCCTGTGTACGTCCTTGCTTGCGCACCCTCGTGCGCGCCCGCATCCTGGCCTGCGCGCACCCATGCACGCCCGCGCCCACGTCCGCGCATGTCATGCCCCGTGCCTGCGTGCATCCTGGCTTGTGCACCCCCGCGCGAGCCCACATCCTGGCCGTGCCTGTGCGTGTCCTAGCCTGCGCTCGCCTGCACGCAGCCGCACCTGCATCCTAGACATGCCTACGCATGTCCTGGCCATGCCTGCACGCATCCTGGCCTGCGCTCGCCCGTGCGCACCCACGCCCGCGTCCGCTCGCGTCCTTGCCCGAGTCCGCACGCGTCCCGGCCAGTGTGCACCCGTGCCCGCGCCTGCGCATGTCCCAGGCTATCTAGATGCTAGTCCTGGCCTACTTTTGCCTGTGCGCGTGCCTGTGCGCATCCCAGGCTATCCAGATGCGAGTCTTGGCCTACTTTTGCCTGTGTGCGCACCTATGCACGTCCCAGGCTATCTAGACACGAGTCTTGGCCTGCTTTCACCCGTGCGCGCCCCAACATGTGCCCGCATGCCTCCGTGCACCCGCGCGCCTCCATGCGTCTGCTCCCTTGCTTGCGCTCCGTGCTTTCGTGTGCGCGCTGCCTTGAAAGCACCGTGTGCCTAGTGCCACGCCCGGTTGCCTCTATGCCGGTGTATGTGAGGTCATGCCTGTGCACGCCCCTAGGAACCTCACCCAGGCCAGCGCTGCCTTGCACACCTCCTGTGTGCGTCTACCATGGCATCCCCTTGCCAAGCCAGCCCCGCTCGGCCTTTGGCTATGCCGAGCAGCAAGGGCCTAACAATTCCACCGCACTCAAGATAGACGACGTCCTAGTCATGTCGCTAGCCACATACCGCTGCACTCTATCTTCAAACTGCTACCCTGCAGTTTTGTGAGGTTAACCGTCCCTCACACGCAGTTGACACGCAGCACCGCCTAGCCAACTGCCGGTAACCCTCCACCAACTGTCCAACCTGCTGGTAACCAATTGACTCGAGTCCATCCGAGTCCAGAGTTCACAAGACCTGCATCCTGGTTTCTGGAAACTGCCCCGCAATCACTCTGCAACCGCCGCATGCACCGCGCCTAGCTGCTCCATCCTTGGTCTGGACTTGGCACACACAGCCCAAGTGCCCACACTTCGCCATGGCTGTGCTCGGGCTTGGCTACTCGTGCCTAGCAGCATGCGCACCTCCGCGTGCCCATTCGGCACCGCGCGCACACCAGCGCGCCCCTCCGGTTTGGCTACTCTCGCCCAACAGCACACGCACCTCCGGGCGCCCACTCGTCACCGCGCGCACACCTATGCGCCCCTACTGCTCTGTTGCGCGCTTGTCCCGCGTGCACCCGGGTCCAGCCACCTGCTGTACAATGCGCATGTCCCTCGTACACCCATGTCCGGCCTGCAGTAGTGCTGTGCACTTGTCTCGTGCACGCCCGGGTCCAGCCACCTGCTGTACCGTGTGAATGTCCCATGCACAATCGAGTCTAGCCTACAGTAGTGCCATGCGCATGTCTCGTGCACGGCCGGGTCTAGCCACCTGCCACTGTGCTGCGTGCTCGCCCCGCACGCGCCCGGGTCCAGATGCCTGAAAACCATCAGGAACCCGAGTCCAACTGCACAGCCTGCCAGCAACCCAAGGACTCATGTCCAAGCCCTAAGAAAACACCAGTGACTCGAGTCTGGCCTTCGCCGTGCCGTGCGCTTGCCTCACGCACGCCCCGGGTCCAGCAACCCTATGCCGCACTGGATGCCCACGTTCCAGTGCTCCAAAGATGTGCCCCCGCATGCCCTATCGTGGCTTGGCATTGTCCGGCCAAACCACCATGCCAGGCATCTCTCCTATGCCAAGCATCGGGGTCCTAACAAACCCCTGTTGTACTGCATGTGCTCAACCCACACGCGCTCGGATCCAGCCTGCTGTTGTGCCGCCGGCTTCTACCACGCGCGCCCGCATCCGGACCTCCTTTGCACTAGGAGCACACATCCCAACACACTAAGGACATGCACCCGCACGTCCTGTCTTGGCACTGCTCTGCATGCGCTCTGATGCAGAACAAATAAGATGATGCGATGCGGAAGTAAATTAAGACTATTTTTTTTTTTTTGTATTTTGTTAGATGTTGGCTTGACTCAAAAACAAGGCTAACTAATATTGAAAGAAAATATGCACCGAAAGAAAGCACAATTCAAAAGAGTAGATTATCAGAGTAATAAAGAAGTAGGATCGTTGGGGATTGAGAAACCCCGAGACCTAGGGTTTACTCCTCTTTCAAGAAACAGACGAAGAGAGAAGAGAAGGTTTTATACCTGACTGTGATATCTCTCTTTGCTTCAATTGAAGGACACACTCGAGCAGATTGTAGGATCCTTGGAGATGGGGTATCTTTGTAATAGATCCTCGGATTGTAGTCCTATGGCAAGGTTGGCCTTCTTCTCGTACTCTGGATCTGGAAAAGATGAAGAACAAGATAAGGATGTAAGAAACTCAAGGAAGAGACCTTTACCTGGGATAGCTCCGGACTGCTCGAACTTTGAAGATGAGGGAAGAGTATGGAGGTGGCGGTGGAAGATGGAGTGGATTTAGTGTTTGGCTGGTAAGGCAGCGGCTTGCAGATGAAAAGGACCTAGGGCTTGATATAGTGGGTGGTGGCTTGGAGAAGGAGATGGCGGCCTTGAATGAAGTGGGAACAGGGTTTAGGAATTTGGGAGTTGGCGGCGAGGATGATGAAAGGAAATTAGGGTTGGCGGCCAGGGATGAAAGCGGGGTAGGGTTTCGGTAACTTTGGAGATCTCTCACCTCCTCAAGGCTCTAATGGAACTCGGATTTACTCCCTCACGGAGCACAACACTCAAAGAAGTGAGGAAGAAGAGAACACAAGGTTGCTCAACACAAGAAAAAATTTCATTTACTCATTCTAATCAAAAGATTACATAAGGGTCCAATATATAGACCTTGCAAGAGAAACAAAATTACACTACTTCCCATGTGGGACTAAACATTCATCCTAAGCATGAAAAACTTTCCCTTGACCGACCAGGCTTCTTTCCTTGGAGTGGGCGGCCACAAATGCAAGGTGATGGCATCATATGGCAGGTATGTGGGGCACCTCCTAGTTCTTCTCCTTAAGTCATGGGTTTCCTTCCATGACTTGCTCTTTCTTGGAAGAAAATACTCATCTTCTAGTGTTTCTCCCCAAGACTAGGCTCCTTCCATTCATAGCCAGGTACTTTAGGCAGGTGTGGGCGCCTACCTTGAAGTCCTCTCCAAGAAAAATCCCCTGCTCCTTTAGCTTGTTACTTTTGGCAGCTTGTGGGCGCCTTCCTTGACTTCTCCTAAGAAAATTTTCTTGCACTCTTAGGCATGGGGACCAGGGTCACTGGGATGAAATGTGGCGCCAACTGGTCCTGGGAGTGTGGCTGGGAGTGTGGCGTCCACTTGCATTTGGCCTTGAAAGAAAAAATGACGCCCTAATGAATGGCACCAACCAGGACTTGACTTGGACTTAGACTGAGTCAACATGACTCAACAAAATGAAATGCAGACTCAAAGAAATAAAATAATCTGGTTGACCAGGTCAAACCTTATTACAAACCCTAAACTTCGTGCAAGGTCATTCAGAGATCCAGATGGAACCCTGAAGTCTTCTTCTGATTCTGGTGCCCGCACCATGCTCGGCCCGGCAGTGGCCTCCACAGCTCGGCTTGTGTCCATTGTTGCAGCCCCGAATCCTCTCCTTAGTTTCGGTTAGCATCATCTTGGCACCAAAATTTGCAACCCCAGCCTCGAACGAGGCTCTGATACCAATTTGTCACACCGGAAGTTCATGGCACATATTTTTCGGCATGCGGCACTAAGGATCCCTTCCTTAGTCAGCCTCCTCCCGGGTGCTTGCACCTTTGCTGGAGCTTGCTGCAGTCTGCAACCTAATGTCCCGAGTCCCAGCACTGGTTGTCTCGAGTCCCTTCATAGAATCTCCTTGCTGTCCCCAAATCCAAGCACACAACGAACCCAAGAGAAAGACTAGGATCTTACAGGGAAAAACCACCAACCAGATTGCATTGTCCTCTCAGCCTGGATACAAGGCTCTCTGTTCTGCCCCCTATCAGAACCCCCAACAAAGCTCTCAGGTTTCCCAGAAACCTCACTTGCTGGGACAGCAATGGCCTCCTCTTGGAACAACCCCCTGCTCCTAGTAGCAAGAGGGTCCACACACCCTCTTTAGCACTCTAAGGTAGCTTACACCCCTGCCTAGCAGCAAGAAAGATCCTACACCTTCTTCTCTTGGCTGCCTACAGCCATGGCACTCACTGCCATACGGTTGACAAGCCCAACTGCCTAGCTTTAGCTGGCCCCAACCAGCCCAGCAACTCCCCTGAGTCACTGCACACAACAATAGCCCTCTCCCATTGCTGCCCAGCAGTAGAAGATCTCCTTCTCCCTCTACCCAGCAGGGTCCCCTGTCCCTGCTTCTTGCTGTAGGCTCTCACAGACCTTGTTCTGCTGCTGGCTGAAAACACCTCTCTACTATTGGCTGTAACTGCAGCACTCTCCTAAAAACTGCTACCAACCACCCAGCCACCATGGCTGGTGATTTCTGCCCATTTGCCACTTGCGCATAGTGGGAAGTTGCTGGAAACTGCCCAGCAACCGTTGGTAACCTCCCAGCCAACTGCTGCCTTGGTCCATGCACGCCTGTGCCCGCGCTTGCGTCCGTGCCCGCATCCACGCGCGTGCCAGCCCGTGCCTGCGCACGTCCTGGCCTGCGCGCGCCCACGCATTTCCGTGCCGGCATCCTCGCTGATGCATAACGAATAAGATGATGTGATGCGGAAGTAAATTAAGACTTGTTTTTTTGTTTTGTTAGAAGTTGGCTTGACTCAAAAACAAGGCTATCTAATATTAAAAGAAAATATGCACTGAAAGAAAGAACAATTCAAAAGAGTAGATTATCAGAGTAATAAAAAAGTAGGATCGCTGGGGATTGAGAAACCCCTAGACCTAGGGTTTACTCCTCTTTCAAGAAGCAGACGAAGAGAGAAGAGAAGGTTTTATACCTGACTGTGATATCTCTCTTTGTTTCAATTGAAGTACACTCTCGAGCAGATTGTAGGATCCTTGGAGACGGGGTATCTTTGCAATGGATAATCGAATTGTAGTCCTATGGCAAGGTTGGCCTTCTTCTCGTACTATGGATCTGGAAAGGATGAAGAACAAGATAAGGATGTAAGAAACTCAAGGAAGAGACCTTTACCTAGGATAGCTCCAGACTGCACGAACTTTGAAGATGAGGGAAGAGTATGGAGGTGGTGGTGGAAGATGGAGTGGATTTAGGGTTTGGCTGGTAGGGCGGCGGCTTGCAGATGAAAAGGACCTAAGGCTTGATATAGTGGGCGATGGCTTGGAGAAGAAGATGGCAGCCTTGAATGAAGTGGGAATAGAGTTTAGGAATTTGGGTGTTGGCGGCTAGGATGATGAAAGGAAATTAGGGTTGGCGGCCATGGATGAAAGCGGGGCAGGGTTTTGGTAACTTTGGAGATCTCTCACCTCCTCAAGGCTCCAATGGAACCCGGATTTACTCCCTCACGAAGATCAACACTCAAAGAAGTGCGGAAGAAGAGAACATAATGTTGCTCAATAGAAGAAAAGATTTCATTTACTCATTTTTCATCAAAAGATTACATAAGGGTCCAATATATAGACCTTGCAAGAGAAATAAAATTACACTACTTCCCATGTGTGACTAAACATTCATCCTAAGCATGAAAAACTTTCCCTTGACCGACCAGGCTTCTTTCCTTGGAGTGGGCAGCCTCAAATGCATGGTGATGGCTTCATATGGCAGGTATGTGGGGCACCTCCTAGTTCTTCTCCATAAGTCATGGGTTTTCCTTCCATGACTTGCTCTTTCTTGGAAGAAAATACTCATCTCCTAGTCTTTCTCCCCAAGACTAGGCTCCTTCCATTCATAGCCAGGTACTTTAGGCAGGTGTGGGCACCTACCTTGAAGTCCTCTCCAAGAAAAATCCCCTGCTCCTTTAGCTTTGTTACTTTTGGAAGCTTGTGGGCGCCTTCCTTGACTTCTCCTAAGAAAATTTTCTTGCTCTCTTGGGCGTGGGGACCAGGGACATTGGGATGAAATATGGCGCCAACTGGTCCTGGTAGTGTGGCTGGGAGTGTGGCGTCAACTTGCATTTGGCCTTGGAAGAAAAAATGATGCCCTAGGGAATGGCGCCAACCAGGACTTGACTTGGGCTTTGACTAAGTCAACATGATTCAACAAAATGAAATGCAGACTCAAAGAAATAAAATAATTTGGTTGACCAGGTCAACCCTTATTACGAACCCTAATCTTCGAGCAAGGTCATTCAGAGATCCAGATAGAACCCTAAAGTCTTCTTCTAATTCTGGTGCCCGCACCAATTCTCCCGTGATAGTAGGAACTCGACCCTGTCGAGTAAGGCTCAAGTTGACTCTGGTATCTCTCCAAGAGATCTGGATCCAGCTCTTGTAATTCATCTCAAGAGATCCAAGAGTCATCAGAATCTGGCCTTCCTTGCCAGCGGACCAGGTATTTTTGGTATCCTCGATTACAAGTAGAGATAACCTGATCGTCCAGGATCTTTTCAATCTATTCTTTCCTTACTAGCCAGTTTGTTGGTGGACACACAGGGTTGGGTTCACTCTCAAGAACAGGATTAGGCTCAAAAGGCTCACTAGGAATCACAGCTGGCTCTCTATACTCTACTACGTCTGTAATGTTGAAAGTGGGGCTAATGCCTAGTTCTGGAGGCAACTCGAGCACATAGGCATTGGATCCTACTCTCTTCACCAATCTAAATGGTCCAGCTCCTCTAGCATGTAACTTTCTAACGGTTCCAGGAGGAAATCATTCAAGCCTTAACCTAATCATTACATAGTCTCCCTCAACAAAAGTTTTGACTCGCTTTTAAGAATCATCCAACTTCTTATAAGTTTCATTACTTAAATTTATTTTGGCATGAATTTCTTTATGCAAGTCTTTTAAATGCTGTGCAAAAACTTCAGCAGACTCGGAGACTCGTGTGTGGACTGGTAAAGGGACTAGGTCAAGAGGTGTGTGAGGTTTGTACCCATGCACAATTTCAAATGGACTCTTACCTGTAGACCTATTGACCGAGTCATTGTATGCAAATTCAGCCCTAGGTAAGTACAAATCCCAATTCCTAGTGTTTTTACCAACAAGACATCTTAGCAGATTGCCTAAGCTATAGTTCACTACCTCGGTTTGGCCATCAGTTTGGGGATGATAGGCAGTTGAAAACTTAAGTTTTGTCCCTAACTTATGCCAAAGGGTTTTCCAAAAATAGCTGGTGAACCGGACATCCCTAAGAGGTGGAAGGTGGTCTGGTAGATCCTCGGGAAAAACATCCTCAAATTCTTCTAACAAAGGCCTAACTTCTTGAGGAGGCTCTGAGGGTGTAGGAGTCCTAAGTTTTTTAGCAATCAACATCCAAATGGGTGAACCACTATGAATTTCTTGTTCTAGATCCTTAGCACTAATTAGGTTCACTCCAGTCTTCATCCCTTTGACCTTATTGGGTCCTTTAGCTACCTTGTCCTTAGGAGGGACTGAATGGATTGTTATCTTTTTCCCATTAAAACTAAAGACATAGGTATTGGATTTTCCTAAGAGGGTGGCATCATGATCATATAACCAAGGTCTCCCAAGAATTATACTGCTCACCCCAATGGGTAAGACATCACACCAAATCTTCTCTTGATAGGATTGCATCTGGATTTGGACCTGACATCTAGACTGGATGGGTATAGAGGTAGAGTCTACCCAAGAAACCTTATAGGGGTTGGGGTGGGGGACTGGGGTTAAGCCTAATATTTTGACAGTGCTAACAGAAATGGCATTCACACAGCTCCCACTATCTATGATGATCTTACATACCTTATCCCCTAATTTAAGGAAAGTCTGTAGGATGTTAGTACTACGCCATTCCTCCTGAACTCTACTCTGGGACAGGATGCATCTCACAACTCCTAACTGGTCAGACTCTGTGGGTTCCTCCTCATCTTCATACTCATCAACCAAGTTTATTCCGGCCTTATAAACTTCTTCTTCAAATTCCTCATTAGGCCTAGAATTCTCTTCCTCTCCCTCTTCTATGTAAAGGGATCTACGTGGGCACTGGCTAGAAACATAACCTACCCTATGGCACTTAAAACAGGCTATGGCTGTACACTGGCTGGAGATATGACCTGGTTTCTGACACTTAAAACAGGTGATACTAGAACTAGGGGTTCTTTGGGTGTCAGGTGCCTTACCTTTGTCCATGGGCCTAGGGGTGAGAATACCCTAAAAAGGTTTGCTAGGGGTAACTTGGCTAGGTCCATTTCTTGGGATTGGGGCACTAACCCTAGAAGGTATAGGTCCTCTCTAAAATTTCTCAGTGTTCAGTGAAATCTGATAGGCTTGGTCTAGGTCAGTAACCTCTCTCATAAACAACTCCCTCTTAATGTCTTCCCTAAGTCCAGCCCTAAATCTAGA
Source organism: Areca catechu (assembly GCA_021397845.1). Classification (NCBI taxonomy): domain Eukaryota; kingdom Viridiplantae; phylum Streptophyta; class Magnoliopsida; order Arecales; family Arecaceae; genus Areca; species Areca catechu. The sequence continues at coordinate 108,601,653 of CM038053.1, forward strand.
CTAAGTGACCTCATGGGCTTCACGCACATCACATCTCATCAAGTACTCATCAAAGGTGGCTATGTAGTCTGAGACAGATCGGTTCCCTTGTTTCAAGGTTTGCCATTGGTCTAACAGATTCTGCTGGTATGAAATGGGTAGGTACTTTTCTCTAAGCTTCTCTATCATACCCTGCCAAGTGGTTATGGGCTCAACATTTTGTCTCCTAGTGGTTAGCTCAATGTTCCCCCAATATAACCTAGCTTGATGCACTAACTTCATCTTGGCAAACTTGAACTTCCTTTCCTCATACATGGTATACCACTCAAAATTCTGGTCCATCTCACTTTTCCAATCAGAATACACCATAGGGTTTAAGCTACCATCAAAAGTGGGTGCATCTAATTTGATGTTCCGGATGAACCTATCATCTCTATCTTCAGGCTCTGGGTCAGGCCTCCTATGATTAGGTTCAGGATCTCTGTATAAAGGTCTTCTAGGCTCCTGGTGTGGGTGAGGTTGAGGCACATTAAAATATGGGTCAGGAGTCCAATTCTATTATCTAGGTTCCTGAAGTACTTGGACTCGATCCCTAAGCTAGGTAAGATCCTCACGGACTTGATCCCTAAACTGGGCAACAGTATCAGTCATATCCTGACTCAATTTGGTCATACTTTCGGTAAGAGTTCTAATCATGGCATCTAAATCAGGTTGGGTTTGACCAGGTTGGTAGGGTACTCCATTCCAGGTGGACATGATGATGCAAGCAAGCACACCAAATGAGACTCGACTAAAACAACTACGGGCTAACTAGACCTAGAGCCCAAACTAGATGCCCAATCAGAGTGGCAAGCTAGCCTGTAGTAACTCGGGACTCAGCCAGGCAGGTGTAAGGGGAGTGTTAGGTCCCTAATTGCCAATCCTAGACACCAATCAGTGATTGGCCAGGTAGGCGGACCAGCACACAAGCCCTTCGGGATAGAATCCCTGAACCACCGTTCTAGACACTGAGTACAAAGCAAACACAGAGTAACTAGACAAACTGACTCAACACTAGCCTAGACCCGATCAGTTAGTGTCCCTATCCCACTAGGGCAAATTAGGTCTAATTAATTTTAAGATTAAAGGCTTAGGTTTGAATGCACGGGAGGTGGTTTTGGGCTAAGCAGAGGGTCTCAATCCTCCCCTTATGTTGCAACTTCGGTGCCCTTAAGATAGATTCAATTTATGCACACTCAAAAAAAAAAATAGTTTGCAAAAAATAAAAAGCAGAACAGTAGTAAAATTGATCTCCAAAAATCTACAGAAATTAATAAGTCATGAAAATCTTATTTAAATTAATTTCAATTATACTGGTTCCAGAAAAACAAGAATTACTTAATTTAGAATTTTTCACAGGGAGAAAAAATTTGAATAACAGGGCAGTTACTGGCAGAAAACAGAACGTGTGTCCCGTTTACAATCCCTGCCTAGAAGTTATAACCCAGCGGCACCCGTACATGCCCTAGGAACCCCTGTGGAATTGGAGGAGGAGGCTTGCATCTCGCTTGTTCCTAGGACCGGATGGCCAGGGGAGTCTACTCCAGTCAGCAAAAGTAAAAAGGAACGAAAAAATAATCAAACAAGAAAGAACCCTAGACAGGGCTCTGATACCAAAAATGATGCAGAACAAATAAGATGATGTGATGCGGAAGAAAATTAAGGCTTTTTTTTTTTTTTTTTGGTGTTTTGTTAGATGTTGGCTTGACTCAAAAACAAGGCTAACTAATATTGAAAGAAAATATACACTGAAAGAAAGCACAATTCAAAAGAGTAGATTATCAGAGTAATAAAGAAGTAGGATCGCTGGGGATTAAGAAACCCCCAGACTTAGGGTTTACTCCTCTCTCAAGAAACATACGAAGAGAGAAGAGAAGGTTTTATACCTGACTGTGATATCTCTCTTTTCTTCAATTAAAGGACACTCTCGAGCAGATTGTAGGATCCTTGGAGATGGGGTATCTTTGCAATGGATCCTCGGTTTGTAGTCCTATGACAAGGTTGGCCTTCTTCTCGTACTCTGGATCTGGAAAAGATGAAGAACAAGATAAGGATGTAAGAAACTCAAGGAAGTGACCTTTACCTGGGATAGCTCCAGACTGCTCGAACTTTGAAGATGAGGGAAGAGTATGGAGGTGGCGGTGGAAGATGGAGTGGATTTAGGGTTTGGCTGGTAGGTCGACGGCTTGCAGATGAAAAGGACCTAGGGCTTGATATAATGGGCGGTGGCTTGGAGAAGGAGATGGCAGCCTTGAATGAAGTGGGAATAGGGTTTAGGAATTTGGGTGTTGGCGGCTAGGATGATGAAAGGAAATTAGGGTTGGCGGCCATGGATGAAAGTGGGGCAGGGTTTTGGTAACTTTGGAGATCTCTCATCTCTTCAAGGCTCCAATGGAACCCGGATTTACTCCCTCACGGAGCTCAACACTCAAAGAAGTGCAGAAGAAGAGAATACAAGGTTGCTCTACACAAGAAAAGATTTCATTTACTCATTCTAATCAAAAGATTACATAAGGGTCCAATATATAGACCTTGCAAGAGAAACAAAATTACACTACTTCCCCTGTGGGACTAAACATTCATCCTAAGCATGAAAAACTTTTCCTTGACCGACCAGGCTTCTTTCCTTGGAGAGGGCGGCCTCAAATGCAAGGTGATGGCTTCATATGGCAGGTATGTGGGGCACCTCCTAGTTCTTCTCCTTAAGTCATGGGTTTTCCTTCCATGACTTGCTCTTTCTTGGAAGAAAATACTCATCTCCTAGTCTTTCTCCCCATGACTAGGCTCCTTCCATTCATAGCCAGGTACTTTAGGAAGGTGTGGGCGCCTACCTTGAAGTCCTCTCCAAGAAAAATCCCTTTCTCCTTTAGCTTGGTTACTTTTGGCAGCTTGTGGGCGCCTTCCTTGACTTCTCCTAAGAAAATTTTCTTGCACTCTTGGGCATGGGTACCGGGGACACTGGGATGAAATGTGGCGCCAACTGGTCCTGGGAGTGTGGCGTCCACTTGCATTTGGCCTTGGAAGAAAAAATGACGCCCTAGGGAATGGCGCCAACCAGGACTTGACTTGGACTTAGACTGGGTCAACATGACTCAACAAAATGAAATGTAGACTCAAAGAAATAAAATAATCTGGTTGACCAGGTCAACCCTAATTACAAACCGTAATCTTCGGGCAAGGTCATTCAGAGATCCAGATGGAACCCTGAAGTCTTCTTCTGATTCTGGTGCCCGCACCATGCTCGGCCTGGCAATGGCCTCCACAGCTCGGCTTGTGCCCATTGTTGCAGCCCCGAATCAGCTCCTTAGTTTCGGTTAGCATCATCTTGGCACCAAAATCTGCAACCCCAGCCTCGAACGAGGGTCTGATACCAATTTGTCACGCCGGAAGTTCTTGGCACATATTTTTCGGCATGTGGTACTAAGGATCCCTTCCTTAGTAAGCCTCCTCCCGGGTGCTTGCACCTTTGCTGGAGCTTGCTGCAGTCAGCAACCTGATGTCCCGAGTCCCAGCGCTGGTTGTCTCGAGTCCCTTCTCAGAATCTCCTTGCTGTCCCCAAATCCCAGCACACAACCAACTCAAGAGAAAGACTAGGATCTTACAGGGAAAAACCCCCAACCAGATTGCATTCTCCTCTCAGCCTGGATACAAGGCTCTCTATTCTGCCCCCTAGCAGAACCCCCAACAAAGCTCTCAGGTTTCCCAGAAACCTCACTTGTTGAACAGCAATGGCCTCCTCTAGGAACAACCCCCTGCTCCTAGTAGCAAGAGGGTCCACACACCCTCTTCAGCACTCTAAGGTAGCTTACACCCCTACCTAGCAGCAAGAAGGATCATGCACCTTCTTCTCTTGGCTGCCTACAGCCATGGCACTCACAGCCATACGGTTGACAAGCCCAACCGCCTAGCTTTAGCTGGCCCTAACCAGCCCAGCAACTCCCCTGAGTGACTGCACACAACAATGGCCCTCTCCCATTGCTGCCCAATAGCAGAAGATCTCCTTCTCCCTCTGCCCAGCAGGGTCCCCTGTCCCTGCTTCTTGTTGCAGGCTCTCACAGACCTTGTTCTGCTGCTGGCTGAAAACACCTCTCTGCTGTTGGCTGGAATTGCAGCACTCTCCTAGCAACTACTGCCAACCACCCAGCCACCTTGGCTGGTGGTTTCTGCCCATTTGCCACTTGCCCATGGTAGGAAGTTACTGGAAACTGCCCAGCAACCGTTGGTAACCTCCCAGCCAACTCCTGCCTTGGTCCATGCATTCCAGTGCCCGCGCCTGCATCCGTGCCCGTGTCCACGCGCGTCCCATCCGGTGCCTGCGTGCGCCAGCGCCCGTGCCCACATACCTTGGCTGTGCTCTGCTTGGCTACTCATGCCTAGCAGCATGCGCACCTCCGCGCGCCCACTCGGTACCGCGCGCAAACCCGCGCGCCCCTCCTGTTTGGCTACTCTCGCCCAGCAGCATGCGCACCTCCGTACGCCCACTCGGCACCGCGCGCACACCTGCATGGCCCTACTGCTATACCGTGCGCATGTCCCGCGCGCGCCCGGGTCCAGCCACCTGCTTTACCATGCGCATGTCCCGCGCACACCCGAGTCCAGCCTACAGTAGTGCTGTGCGCATGTCTCGCGCACGCCCGGGTCCAGCCACCTTCTGCTGTGCTACGTGCTTGTCCCGCACGTGCCCGGGTCCAGATGCCTGAAAACCATCAGGAATCCGAGTGCAACTGCACAGCCTGCCAGCAACCCAGGGACTCGAGTCAAGGCCCTAAGAAAACACCAGTGACCCGAGTCCGGCCTTTGCTGTGCCGCGCGCTAACCTCACGCGCGCCCGGGTCCAGCAACCCTATGCCGCACTGGATGCCCACGTTCCAGTACTCCAAAGACGTGCACCCGCACTTCCTATCGTGGCTTGGCATTGTACGGCCAAACCACCATGCCCGGCATCTCTCCTATGCCAAGCATCGGGGTCCTAACAAACCCCTGCTGTACTGCATGTGCTCAACCCACACGCGCTCGGATCCGGCATGCTGTAGTGCCGCATGCTTGTCCCTCGGGCGCCCGGGCCCCGCTCCTCTTTTGCACCGGGAGAACACATCCCAGTACACTAAGGACATGCACCCTACGTCCTATCTTGGCACTGCTCCACATGCGCTAGGCCTGGCCATGGCCTCCACTGCTCGGCTTGTGCCCATTGTTGTAGCCACGAATCCTCTCCTTAGTTTCGGTTAGCGTCATCTTGGCGCCAAAATCTGCAACCCCAGCCTCGAACGAGGCTCTGATACCAATTTGTCACGCCGGAAGTTCTTGGCACAGATTTTTCGGCATGCGGCACTAATAATCCCTTCCTTAGTCAGCCTCCTCCTGGGTGCTTGCACCTTTACTGGAGCTTGCTGCAGTTAGCAACCTGATGTCCCGAGTCCCAGCGCTGATTGTCTCGAGTCCCTTCACAGAATCTCCTTGCTGTTCCCAAATCCTAGCACACAACCAACCCAAGAGAAAGTCTCGGATCTTACATGGAAAAACCCCCAACCAGATTGCATTCTCCTCTCAACCTGGATACAAGGCTCTCTGTTCTGCCCCCTAGCAGAACCACCAACAAAGCTCTCAGGTTACCTAAAAACCTCATTTGCTGGAACATCAATGGCCAACTCCAGGAACAACCCCCAGCTCCCAGTAGCAAGAGGGACCACACACCCTCTTCAGCACTCTAAGGTAGCATACACCCCTGCCTATTAGCAAAAAAGATCATACACCTTCTTCTCTTTGCTGCGTACAGCCATGGCACTCACTGCAATACGGTTGACAATCCCAACCGCCTAGCTTTGGCTGGCCCCAACCAGCCCAGCAACTCCCTTGAGTCACTGCACTCAACAATGGCCCTCTCCCATTGCTACCCAGCAGCAGAAGATCTCCTTCTCCCTCTGCCCAGCAGGGTCCCCTATCCCTACTTCTTGCTGCAGGCTCTCATAGACCTTGTTCTGCTACTGGCTGAAAACACCTCTCTGATGTTGGCTGGAACTGCAGCACTCTCCTAGCAACTGCTGCCAACCACCCAGCCACCTTGGCTGGTGGTTTCTGCCCATTTGCCACTTGATCATTGTGGGAAGTTGATGGAAACTGCAAAGCAACCGTTGGTAAACTCCAAACCAAATGCTGCCTTGGTCCATGCACGCCTGTGCACGTGTCCGTGCATGCGTCCATGCACGTTCGAGCCCATGCCTGCACGTGTCCTGGCATGCGGGCGCCAGTGCCCGTGCCGCGCGCGTCTCGGTCCGTTCCTGCATGCATCCTGGCCTGCGCGCGCCCGCGCACGCCCTCGCCAGCATCCTCGAACATCCTGCCCCGTGCCTGCGTGCGTACTGGCCTGCGCACCCCCATGTGCGCACGCGCCAGCATCCCGACCGTGCCTACGCGCGTCCTGGCCTGCGCGCTCCCGCGCATGCCCGCGTTCGCGTCCTCGCATGTCCTGTCCCATGCCTGCGCGCGTCCTGGCCTACGCACCCTCGCGCACGCCCGTGCCAGCATTTTGGCCGTGCCTGCGCGCACTCACGCACGCCCACTACGGCGTCCACGCGCATCTTGCCCCGTGCCTATGCGCGTCCTGGCCCGCGCACCCCCGCGCACGCCAGCACCCACGTCTTGGCTGTGCCTGTGCGTGTCCTGGCCTGCGCACGCCCGCGCGCACCCGCGCCCGCGTCCCGGCCATGCCTGCATGCGTCCTTGCCATGCCTGCGCGCGTTCTGGACTACGCTCGCCCACGCGCACCCACGCCGGCGTCCGCTCATGTCCTGGCCCGCATCCACGCGCGTCCCGGCTAGTGTGCACCCATGCCCGCGCTTGCACGTCTCCCAGGCTATCCAGACACGAGTCCTGGAGTGCTTTTGCCTATGCGCATGCTTGTGCGCGTCCCAGGCGATCCAGACATGAGTCATGGCCTACTTTTGCCTGTGCGTGCGCCTGTGCACATCCCAGGCTGTCCAGACGCGAGTCCTGGCTTGCTTTCGCCCGTGCGCGCCCTAGCATGTGCCCTCATGCCTCCGTGCACCTGCGCGCCTCCGTGCGTCCGCTGCCTTCCTTGCGCTAGTGTGCCTTCGTGTGCGCGCAGCCTTGCACGCACTGTATGCCTTGTGCCACGCCCGGTTGCCTCCATGCTGGTGTATGCGAGGTCATGCCTATGCACGCCCCTAGGAACCTCACCCAGGCCAGCGCCGCCATGCACACCTCCTGTGTGCGTCTATCCTGGTATCCCCTTGCCAAGCCAGCCCTGCTCGGCCTTTGGCTATGCCGAGCAGCAAGGGCCTAACTATTCCCCCGCACTCAAGATAGACGACGTCCTCGTCGTGTCGCCAGCCACATACCGCTGCGCTCTATCATCAAACTGCTACCCTGCAATTTTGTGAGGTTAACCATCCCTCACACGCAGTGGACACGCACCACTGCCTAGCCAACTGCACGTAACCCTCCACCAACTGTCCACCCTGCTAGTCACCAAGTGACTCGAGTCCGTCCGAGTTCAGCGATCACATGACCCGCGTCCGGGTTTCTGGCAACTGCCCCGCAACCACTCTGCAACCATTGCATGCAACGCACCTAGCTGCTCCATCCTTGGTCTGGACTTGGAACACACAGCCCAAGTGCCCACACTTGGCCTTGGCTGTGCTCGAGCATGGCTACTCGTACCTAGCAGCATGAGCACCTCCGTGCGCCCACTCGGCACTGCGAGCACACCTGCGCGCCCCTACGGTTAGGCTACTCTCGCCCAGCAACACGCGCACCTCCGTTCGCCCACTCGGCACCGCGCGCACACCTGCGCGCCCCTACTGCTGCACTGCGCGCTTGTCTCGTGCGCGCCCGGGTCCAGCCACCTGTTGTACAATGTCCAGCGCACACCCGAGTCCGGTCTGCAGTAGTGCCGTGCGCATCTCTCGTGCATGCTCGGGTCCAGCCACATGCTGTACCGTGCGCATGTCCCGCGCACACCCGAGTCCAGCATGCAGTAGTGCCGTGCGCATGTCTCGTGCACGCCCGGGTCCAGCAACCTGCTGTACCGTGCGCATGTCCCGTGCACACCCGAGTCCAGCCTGGAGTATTGCCATGCGCATTTCTCGCGCACGCTCGGGTCCAGCCACCTGCTGCTTTGCCGTGTGCTTGCCCGGCACGCGCTCGAGTCCAGATGCCCGAAAACCATCAGGAACCCGAGTCCAACTGCACATCCTCCCAGCAACCCAGGGACTCGAGTCCAGGCCCTAAGAAAATACCAGTGACCCGAGTTCGACCTTCGCTGTGCCCCGCGCTTGCCTCACGCGCGCCCTGGGTCCAGCAACCCAATGCCGCACAGGATGCCAACGTTCCAGTGCTCCAAAGATGTGCACCCGCACGTCCTATCATGGCTTGGCAATGTCTGGCCAAACCAACATGCCCGGCATCTCTCCTATGCCAAGCATCGGGGTCCTAACAAACCCCTGCTGTACTGCACGTGCTCAACCCACACGCGCACAGATCTAGCCTGCTGTCGTACCGCGCACATGTCCCATGCGTGCCCGTGTCCGGACCTCCTTTGCACTGGGAGCACACATCCCAGCACACTAAGGACATGCACCCGTACGTCCTGTCTTGGCACTGCTCCGCATGCGCTCGGCCTGGTCGTGGCCTCCACTGCTATGCTTGTGCCTATTGTTGCTGCCCCGAATCCTCTCGTTAGTTTCGATTAGCATCATCTTGGCACTAAAATCTGCAACCCTAGCCTCGAACGAGGCTCTAATACCAATTTGTCACGCCGGAAGTTCTTGGCACAGATTTTTCGACGTGCGACACTAAGGATCCCTTCCTTGGTCAGCCTCCTCCCGGGGCCTTGCACCTTTGCTGGAGCTTGATGCAGTCAGCAACCTAATGTTCTCGAGTCCCAGTGCTGGTTGTCTCGAGTCCCTTCACAGAATCTCCTTGATGTCCCCAAATCCCAGCACACAACCAACCCAAGAGAAAGACTCGGATCTTACAGGGAAAAACCACCAACCAGAATACATTCTCCTCTCAACCTGGATACAAGGCTCTCTGTTCTGCGCCCTAGCAGAACCACTAACAAATCTCTCAAGTTTCCTAGAAACCTCACTTGCTGGAATAGCAATGGCCTCCTCTAGGAACAACCCCCTGCACCCAGTAGCAAGAGGGACCACACACCCTCTTCAGCACTCTAAGGTAGCTTACACACCTGCCTAGCAGCAAGAAGGATCATACACCTTCTTCTCTTTGCTGCGTACAGCCATGGAACTCACTGCCATACGGTTGACAAGCCCAACCGCCTAGCTTTGGCTGGCCCTAACTAGCCCAGCAACTCCCCTGAGTCATTGCACACAACAATGGCCCTCTCCCATTGCTGCCCAGCAGCAGAAGATCTCCTTCTCCCTCTGCCCAGCAGGGTCCCCTGTCCCTGCTTCTTGCTGCAAGCTCTCACAGACCTTGTTCTGCTGTTGGCTGAAAACACCTCTCTGCTGTTGGCTGGAACTGCAGCACTCTCCTAGCAACTGCTGCCAACCACCCAGCAACCTTGGCTAGTGTTTTCTGCCCATTTGCCACTTGCCCATGGAGGGAAGATGCTAGTATCTGCCCAGCAACCGTTGGTAACCTCCCAGCCAACTGGTGCTTTGGTCCATGCAGGCCTGTGCCTGTGCTCGCGTCCGTGCCTGCATCCACATGCATCCCAGCCCGTGCCTGCACGTGTCCTGGCATGCGCGCGCCTGCGCGCGTCCCCGCCCCTACCTGCACGCATCCTGGCCTGCGCACGCCCGCACCGACATCCTTGCGCATCCTGCTTCGTGCCTGAGCTCATCCTGGCCTGCGCACCCCCGCGCGTGCCCGCGCCAGCATCCTAGTCGTGCCTGCGCACATCCTGGCCGTGCCTGCATGCGTCCTGGCCTGCGCTCGCCAGCGCGCACCCGCGCCCACGTCCTGGCCATGCCTGCATGCGTCCTGGCCATGCCTGCATGCATCTTGGCCTGCGCTCGCCCGCGTGCACCCGTGCCCACGTCCGCTCGTGTCCTGGCCAGCATCCGCACGCATCCCAGACAGTGTGCACCCATGCCCGCGCCTGCGTTCATCCCAGGCAATCCAAACGTGAGTCCTGGCCTGCTTTTGCCTGTGCGCGTGCCTGTGCACATCCCAGGCTATCCAGATGAGAGTCCTGGCCTGCTTTTGCCTGCACGCGCACCTATGCGCATCCCAGGCTATCCAGACATGAGTCCTATCCTGCTTTCACCTGTGCACGCCGCAGTGTGTTCCCGCATGCATTCGTGCACCCGCGTGCATCCGTGCGTCTGCTACCTTGCTTGCGGTCGCGTAACTTCATGTGCGCGTAGCCTTGCACTTACCGTGTGCCTTGTGCCATGCCCAGCTGCCTCCATGCCGGTGTATGGGAGGTCATGCCTGTGCAAGCCCGTAGGAATCTCACCCAGGCCAGCGCTGCCTTGCACACCTCCTGTGTTCGTCTAGCCTGGCATCCCCTTGCCAAGCCAGCCCCGCTCGACCTTTGGTTATGCCAAGCAGCAAGGGCCTAACAATTCCCCCGCACTCAAGATAGACGACGTCCTCGTCGTGTCACCAGCCACATACCGTTGCGCTCTATCTTCAAACTGCTACCCTGCAGTTTTGTGAGGTTAACCATCCCTCACATGCAGTGGACACGCACCACTACCTAGCCAACCACCGGTAACCCTCCACCAACTGTCCAACCTGCTGGTCACCAAGTGACTCGAGTCCGTTCGAGTCCAGCGATCACATGACCCGTGTCCGGGTTTTTGGCAACTGCCCCGCAACCGCTCAGCAACCATCGCATGCACCGTGCCTAGCTGCTCCAGCCTTGGTCTGGACTTGGCACACACAGCCCAAGTGCCAACATTTGGCCTTGGCTGTGCTCGGGCTTGGCTACTCGTGCCTAGCAGCATGCGCACCTCCGCGCGCCCACTCGGCATCTCGCGCACACCCGCGCGCCCCTCCGGTTTTGCTACTCTCGCCAAGCAGCACACGTACCTCCGTGCACCGACTCGGCACCGCGCGCACACCTGCGCGCCACTACTGCTGCAATGCGTGCTTGTCTCGTGCGTGCCCTGGTCCAGCCACCTACTGTACCATGCGCATGTCCCACGCACACCCGAGTCCAGCTTGCAGTAGTGTCGTGCGCTTGTCTCGCGCACGCCCGGGTCCAGCCACCTGCTATACCGTGCGCATGTCCCGCGCACACCCGAGTCTAGCCTGCAGTAGTGCCATGCGCATGTCTCGTGCACGCCCGGGTCCAGCCACCTACTGTACCGTGCGCATGTCCCGCGCACACCCGAGTCCAGCCTGCAGTAGTGCCGTGCGCATGTCTCGTGCACGCCCGGGTCCAGCCACCTGCTGCTGTGCTACGTGCTCACCTCACACGCTCCCTGGTCCAGATGCCTGAAAACCATCAGGAACCCGAGTCCAACTGCACAGCCTACCAGCAACCCAGGGACTCGAGTCCAGGCCCTAAGAAAACACCTGTGACCCGAGTCCGGCCTTCGCTGTGCTGCGCGTTTGCCTCACGCGCACCCCAGGTCCAGCAACCCTATGCCGCACTAGATGCCCAATTTCCAGTGCTCCAAAGACATGCACCCGCATGCCCTATCATGGCTTGGCATTGTCCGGCCAAACCACCATGCCCGGCATCTCTCCTATGCCAAGCATCGGGGTCCTAACAAACCCCTACTGTACTGCACGTGCTCAACCCACACGCACCCGGATCAGGCCTGCTGTTGTGCCGCGCGCTTGTCCCACGAGTGCCCGTGTCCGGACCTCCTTTGCATTGGGAGCATACATCCCAATGATGGGGGACAGAGAGGGTTAGGATCGTCGGCGAGCTGAGAAGTCGCCGAAGATTAGGGTATCCTATTTTTTTTTCTATTTTCTGATTTCTTTATGGTGGTGACGAAGGAAAAAATAGGGTTGGAGGATAACGATGATGGACTACCACGAACCCTGAAACCCACTCTCACAGAGAGTCTTCACACCTCTAGGGCATTATACCTACCACCCACATCACTACATGCAGTCTAGGGTATCTCACCTACCACCCATCTCACTACACGCGGAGCCCAGGGTATTTCACCTGCCACCCAGGTCACTCCTGGAGCCATGAGGGGGATTTCAAAGAACGTGGAGGAAAACAAAGATGGGGGGATAACTAGGGCATCACGCCCCTACGATGTCCCGAAGGACAAAGACAACATCAACACCCGCAGGTGAAGACATAATGGGCCATAGCCCTGAACAACAACTGCCAAACCAATTGACAAACCAAATCCAAAAAATTCAATTTCTTCTCTCTCCTCTATAATAGAAATAAGGGGTTATTTATAAGCTCCATAACCTTCATTTGAATTTGAATACAGGATAGGGATAACTCAAATTTAAATACAAGATATGATAAGGTAAGCTTATCCATATCTCAATCCTAACCAACAAAATCCTAATTTAAATTTCAAATACAAGATAAATCCAAAATTTATTCTTCAAATTTATTTGCTGCTCCGAAATTCATGCTTCTCCGAGATTCATGCAGGCTGATGTCCCCATCATTCTCCTGAGGTGGGGGGAACTCGACTCCGTCGAGTCAAGCTCAGCGGGGTTTGACGGAACCGAAACTAACCAAATCAAAACAAAAGTGCTAGTTTCATTTTTTTTTTCACCTTTCTTTCTTTTTTTCTTTTTTTTTTTATTTTCTTTCCACTAATTTTCTCTCTCCTTTTCTTTTCTTTTCTTTCACTTTCTTTTTTTTTTTCCTTTCCATGCTTGAAGTCGGCGAACGAATGCAGGGTATGCATTCACGTTCGTACGGCTTCCTGCGAGTTCTTCACAAACCAAGAAACAGAGGCTTCGACGGTGGGCGTCGTCGGCAACGGGGCTGGGGATGAGGATGGCGGCCCGGGGGGGATGGCGGCACGGCCCTGCTCTGGAGAATGGCGACGTGGATGGTGGTCGCGGGAGTCACGGTCGCAGGGGATCCGATGGTTCCAGTACGGGAGATGAAGGATTTGGCACACCGGAGGAACCGAGCGGTGTGTTGGCCATGGTCAGTGGTGGAGGGGAGGCGATCCGGTGGAGATGTCATTCGGATCTGGGTGGGGAGGATCCGTCATCGCGGTAGCGGGAGAAGCACTCGACGAAGGGAATGATCGTCCGCCCGTGGGATCGGACTTCCATCACCAGGACCTCCACCATCAATGGCCGGAAGGAGGCTAGGAGCGCCACCACGTGGAGGAGAAAGAGGCGGAGGAGGGCCACCGTCGACAGCTGCTCTCGGTCACGCCGGCATCTCGCGGGAGATGATCGACTCCTTGATGAGGTCGAAGCAGAGGGAGTTAAGGTCGTACCTCTAAGCTGCTCTCAGTCACTGGCCGTTGATGGGCCGTCGGCTGCTGGCAGTGGTTTCAAAAAAGGATGATGCCGGTGGGGCGTTGCGGAGGGTCACGGGATGGGGGTGGAGGGGGGGGACTTGATCAAAGGCTGTGCTGGAGAATGGCTTTGCGGGCAGCAGAGAAGAGAGGGGCTCGGGTGCAGGGCGTTGATGGACCTCGGCGGTTGATGCTGGGGAGTTGACGGACCGGAGCTGACCATGATTTGGGAAGGACGTCTTGCACAGGGGCGTCGAAAGGTATTTTGTGGTGGAAATCGGAAGGATTGGGAGTCGGGAGTTGAACAGCAGAGAGATTAGAACAGTGGGGCTAGTGAGGGAGAGGAATCTGGGATGATTCAGAAAAATGGCATGTACCCTAATTTTTTTTGGCTCTGATACCAAGTTGATGGGGGACGGAGAGGGTTAGGATCGTCGGCGAGCTGAGAAGTCGCCGAAGATTAGGGTATCCTATTTTTTTTTTCTATTTTCTGATTTCTTTATGGTGGTGATGAAAGAAAAAATAGGGATGGAGGATAATGAGGATGGACTACCACGAACCCTGAAACCCACTCTCACAGAGAGGCTTCACACCTCTAGGGCATTATACCTACCACCCACCTCACTACATGCAGTCTAGGGTATCTCACCTACCACCCATCTCACTACACACGGAGCCCAGGGTATTTCACCTGCCACCTAGGTCACTCCTGGATCCATGAGGGGGATTTCAAAGAACGTGAAGGAAAACGAAGATAGGGGGATAACTAGGGCATCACGCCCCTACGATGTCCTGAAGGACAAAGTGGTGTGGACACCAGAAGCCGAAAGAAACTTCACTCCAACAAGGTTAGCCTTATCCCAATTTGGATCGAAGATAATTAGGTTACCTTGTATCCTTTAGTTCAAAAATATTTTATTTTCAAGAGTCATTTCCTTTTCAAGAGTCCTGTAATTAATTTTGAGTTTCAAATCAAGAGTGTTTATTGAGTCCTATAATTACTTTTAAAATTTCATTTCCTGTAAGTCCATTTCAAGTTTTAAAGTCTAGGTCAGTCAAGTCAGTTCAGTTGAGTTAAGTCTAATTCAGTTGAGTTAAGTCTAATCAAGTCTTAAAGCCATGAAAGCCAGCAACAAGACTCAAATTCTAGACCCCAGAATTTGACCACATGAAGAAGAGAAGACACATCAACCAAGCAAGAGAAAAGGACCATCAACTAGGACCACTGGATGCCACATGTCATTCTTATCCAAGTAGAAGACCACCTCACCATGCCATGTCATCAGGTGCCACTTCACCAGCCACCTCATCACCCTTTGGGCGCAAACAAGGAAGATTCAAATTCAAGGAGGTTGGCCACATCCCTCCAAGTCCTCCACCAAATCCTCCAACCCCCCCACATCCCTCCAAACTCTCCACCAAATCCTCCAACCCCCCTTGTAATCCTCCTCGATTTGGGGAGTTTTTAAATTTCAAAAGCTAGCTTTGTGAGGCTATTAAAAGCCTTGGACGCCCATTGTAAAAGAGATGGATTTTGGGAATGAATGAAAATTGAAGTTGAAATTTTGGAAGTAGAAGTTGTCTTGTATTTTTTTCTTATGTGAAAGTTTTCCATCCTCTTCCTCCACGCCAAAGCCATTCTTTTTCCCTAGCAAAGCATCTTCCAAGCTCAAGTGAAGGCATTGGAGTCGGCCAGATCTACTCAAATTTCTGTTCTTAGTTCATCAATTCTTCCATCCCTTCTATATGTTCCTATCCTTCTTCCTTAACTTTGATCTTCATTGCAGGGTCCTTCGAAGTCTTTGAGTTGTGGGCTGGGTTCACCTTAACAAAGAACAAACAAGCTGAAGCCCCAAGTCCAGGGTTCTGATCTCTGTTATCCAGATTCTTCAGTTCTGAGCATTGGTAGTTTCAAGGTATGAATCAAAAGAAGGTTGGAAAGCTCATCAAGGTAAGTCCACAATCATTAGCCCTATTGTCTAGATCTTCTTCCTTCTTAGTTTAGGATTGTGTCTAATCAAGTAAAAGTCCAATTTCTTATAATCCTTAAGTCTTATTATGATGAATACAATGCTAGTGTAATTAGGTTTCATTGCTCTACAAACCATATGCAAAACATTAATCATATGCTTGCCGCATCATCTTGGTATCAGAGCATGGTTGCATTAGGGTAGAATAGTTTTCTTTAAATCCAAGCAAGATCTAAAATTCACGCCTCCTGAGCGGGTGTACTCCAGTACACTGTCACGACCCATGGGAATAATGAGCCCCTGGCCGGATGTGAGTTTTTAGATTGATGTTTTGGGTAAGCCATTGCACTTGTTTGATTAGGTTCTATTTTCTGAAAATTTGCATCTATTTACTGTAATCCGTCTGCAGCTCCAAAGGAAAGTCACTGATTTTTTATTGAAATATTTTTTTTCTTGTTCCTTTTTTAGTCAGTTATCACCATATTAAATTTCATCATCAGAAAAAAATTATAAAAAAAATAAAAATTTTTGCAGTTCGACACTGTCATTAGGGTTATGTTCTGTCCTTTTTATTTATCTTCATTTGTAGGATCTGCTTAGATTAGTATAGATTTTAGTTTTAAAATTCCTTTCATCTACATTGAAACATATAAGTTAGGAATCCTTTGTGAATTTCTCAAAATTTTTGGATATTTTTTTCATCACGTTTTCCACACCACTTTCAAATTGCAACACACTTCTGCAGCACCTTTGCATTTCATTCATCTCATGAGAAATCAAATTAAGGGCATCAATTTGACATAGGGTCAGGGTTTCATCACCTGTCCCTAGCCCAAAAATCACCAACCAGCATATCGATCCCAGCCCGTTAATTAAAATTGAGTAGAACGTTAATTGCCCTAGTGGGTTAGGGACACCAACAAGTTGGGTTCAGGTTAGGGTCAAGTTAACTGTGTCAGCTAATTGGTGTGTGCTTACTGGCTTGGTGTCTAGGATTGGTGCATCAGGGCTTGTGATTTGGTCTGCCTACCTGGCCAATCTCAGATTGGTGTCTAAGGTTGGCAATCAGGGACCTACACTCCCCTCCACCTACCTGGCTAAGTCCCATAAGTACTACTAGCTAGTTGGTTCACTTAATTAGACTTCTAATTTGTGCTCTAGGTCTAGGAAACCTTAGCTCGAACTTGAGTCCATTTGCATGCATGACAACTAGAGCAGGAACACCGTATTCACCAATCCAAGCCTAGTCAAGTGTAGCCATGGACCAAAACTTAGGGAATTTGATCAAAGGCCTAAATGATCAAGTGGCCCAACTAACTAAGAGTTTAACTGAGCAATTGGCCCAAACAAATCAGAATGTGGCACAAACCAACCAAGACATGAATGAGCAGTTAGCCCACATCACTACTAGGTTGGATCAGTTAGAGGCTAGAACCCCAAAAAGCAATCATGAAGCCCAGACTGAGCCTGAGCCAAGTCTTGCACCTGAACTCGAGACCCCATTGAACCCTAAAAGGATTCCATATCAAAACCCTGTCTACGAAACAAACCCTAGGAGAGCTCCCCAAGATCAGTTTTATGATCCAATTCCTAGAGGACCCCACCCTGGTCAAACCATCGAGCCCAACCCAAGGAGATTCCATCATGAGCCTAGCTATGAACCCAATGTCAGGAGACCCACCCCAATTCACTTTGATCAAGATGACCGAACCATGAAGAACATTAGGCTAGAAGCTCCCACCTTTGATGGAATTTTAGATCCAAAGATCTACATTGATTGGGAAGGTGAGATGGACCAGTATTTTGACTGGTTTGAGATGAGTGAAGAGCGCAAGTATAATTTTGCAAAGCTTAAACTTGTGTGCCAAGCTAGGTTATATTGGGGAAACATTGAGAGACTCACTAGACAGAGAGGTGATGTGCCCATAGTGACCTGGCGAGCTATGAAACTTAGGCTTAGGGAGAAATACCTTCCTATGTCCTACCACCAAAGACTCCTAGATCAATGGCAAAGACTTACTCAAGGAAATAGGAGTGTCGCAGAGTACATAGCAAAGTTTGACGAATTCGTTATGAGGTGCAATGTTGATGAATCTGAGTCGGTGACCTTGTCTAGATTTAGAGCCGGACTGAGGGAAGAAATTCAAAGAGAATTGTTCATGCGAGAGGTACATGACCTAGAATTGGCCTATCAAATAGCTAGGGATGCTGAGAGATTCCATAGAGGTCCAGTCTATCGTAGGCCCGAAGCCCCTAGGACAAGTGCACCTTATCAGCAGTCAGGATCCAATCAGCCTAGATTCAACCGACCCAATCCTAATGTGCCTGTGACCCGTAGAGATGACAAGGGAAAAGCACCTGAGACCCAAAGAACTCCAAACGCATGTTTCAAGTGTAACAAAGTGGGTCACTATTCTAGCAACTGTCCTAATAGAGCCCTACACATAGGCGAAGTAGAAGAGGAAGCCGTAGAATCCCAAGGTGAATTTGAGGAGGAAGTATACCAGGCAGATGAGAACTTGGCTGAAGAGTATGAGGATGAGGAAGTCCTGGTAGATCAAGATCTGTTAGGAGTGGTTAGGTGTATTCTCACCCAAGCTAAAACCCAAGAAGATTGGCGTAGGACTAGCATCCTACAGACATTCATTAAGATAGGTGAGAAAGTATGCAAAGTCATTTTAGATAGCGGTAGCTGTGTCAATGCCATATCCACCAACACAGTTAAAAACCTAGGATTGCCCACCGTACCCCATCCTAATCCCTATAAGGTATCCTGGATAGACTCAACCACGATTTCCATTAAGTCTAGGTGCCTAGTAACCATTCAGTTCCAATCTTACCTGGAGAAAGTATGGTGTGATGTACTTCCAATGGGAGTAAGTAGCATAATTTTAGGCCGACCATGGTTGTACGATCTTGACGTAACACTCTATGGTCGTTCTAATTCATGCTCGTTTACTCATAATGGAAAGAAGATTGTAATCCATTCTTCTCCACCTAAGAACCCCATTAAGAGAGGATCAAGCCAATTGAGTGATAAGAAAAAGGGGATAAACGTGATCACTGCTAGAGAAATGGAGAAAGAATTTAGCAATGGGTCACCTGTTTGGATTTTAACCATTAAGGATCATCAAGAACCTCTTTCAAAAGAACAACCTCAAGAAGTCAGTCAAGTGCTAGAGGAGTTCAAAGACGTGTTCCCCGATGACTTGCCCGACCAACTCCCACCTCTTAGGGATATACAACATGCGATAGACTTAGTCCCCGGAGCAACCCTACCGAACCTTCCCCATTATAGAATGAACCCTACCGAGCACCAAGAATTACAACGTCAAGTAGGAGAACTCCTAAAGAAAGGATTCATTAGGGAGAGTTTGAGTCCATGCGCAGTCCCAACCTTACTTACCCCTAAGAAAGATGGCACATGGAGAATGTGTGTTGATAGTCGTGCCATAAATAAAATCACGGTGAAGTATAGGTTTCCCATCCCTCGCTTGGATGATATGTTAGATATGATGGCCGGTGCAACTATATTTTCTAAGATTGACCTGAAGAGCGGCTATCACCAAGTTAGGATCAGACCAGGGGATGAATGGAAGACTGCCTTTAAAACTAAGGATGGGTTATTTGAATGGGTAGTCATGCCTTTTGGGTTATCAAACGCCCCTAGCACTTTTATGCGAATCATGAACCAAGTCCTACGAGCCTTTATTGGAAAATTTGTTGTCGTTTACTTTGACGACATACTTATCTATAGTAGGACTAGAGAAGATCATCAACAACATCTGAGGCAGGTATGTTTAGCACTTAGGAAAGATAACATCTATGCCAATCTAAAGAAATGTGCTTTCATGACTACTAGAGTTATCTTCCTAGGATTTGTTGTGACCCCTGAATGAGTATCCGCTGACCCTGAGAAGGTTAAGGCAATTGTAGAGTGGCCAACACCCAATAATATTCATGAAGTAAGAAGTTTTCATGGCCTCGCTACGTTTTATCGAAGATTTATTAGAGGGTTTAGCACCATAGTTGCTCCTATCACGGATTGTATTAGGAAGGGCCACTTTGAATGGACGAAGTCAGCTGATAAGGCCTTCCTTCACATCAAAGATAAGATGACCCAAGCACCAGTCTTAAGACTACCCGATTTTTCTAAGGTCTTTGAAGTAGCATGCGATGCTTCGGGAGTAGGTATTGGTGGAGTTCTGAGTCAAGAGAACCATCCCGTAGCATTCTTTAGTGAGAAATTGAATGAAGCCAGGAAAAAATACTCCACATATGATCGGGGGCTTTATGCGGTAGTGCAAGCATTAAGGTATTGGAGGCATTATCTCCTACCGCAAGAATTTGTTTTATTTTCAGACAATGAAGCCCTTAGGTTTTTGAGTTCCCAAAAGAAACTAAACCCTAGGCATGCCAAATGGGTAGAGTTCATCCAATCCTATACGTTTGTCCTAAAGCATCAATCAGGAGCCGATAATAAGGTAGCTGATGCCCTAAGTCGTAGAACGTTACTTTTAACTTCAGTCAGTACTGAAGTCATAGGTTTTGAAAGACTTAAGGAGCAGTACGAAACCTGTCCAGATTTTGATGAAATTTATCAGGTTTGCATCAAGGACCATCTAGTGATCATAGTGACTATACCCTTCTAGATGGTTATCTTTTTAGAGAGAATAGGCTTTGCATCCCAAGAACCTCCTTAAGAGATTTTTTAGTTTGGGAGATACATGCGGGAGGTTTGGCTGGCCACTTCGGACGAAACAAGACTATCTTGGCTGTTGAGGAACAATTTTACTGGCCAGGTCTTAAGAAACAAGTAGCAAACATTGTAGCCCGATGTAGGACATGTGCTGTTGCAAAGCAACAAAAGAAGAATACCGGGCTATACACTCCATTACCTGTACCTGAGTGTCCATGGCAGGATCTAAGCATGGACTTTGTTCTAGGATTACCCAAGACCATTCGAAAACATGATTCAATCTTTGTGGTGGTCGACCGGTTTTCAAAAATGGCCCATTTCATACCTTGCACCCAAACTTCCGATGCCTCTAGGATAGCCAAACTCTTTTTGATCAAGTAGTCAAACTCCACGGGTTACCAAAAACCATTGTTTCTGATAGGGATGTCCGCTTCACAAGTTACTTCTGGAAAACCCTTTGGCACCTATTAGGAACCAGACTGAAATTCTCCATTGCCTACCATCCCCAGACTGATGGACAAACCGAGGTTGTAAATAGAAGTCTAGGGAACTTGCTGAGATGCCTAGTGGGAGAAAGTCTAGGAAACTGGGATTTGTTATTGCCACGTGCTGAGTTCGCTTACAACAGTTCCGTCAATCGATCTACGGGCAAAAGTCCCTTTGAGATAGTCCATGGTTGCAAGCCTAGGAAGCCTTTAGATCTAATCCCACTACCTATTCACACATGAGTCTCTGAGTCTGCTGAGTCTTTTGCACAGCATGTCACAAATCTACATAAAGAAATCAGTAATAAGATCAACCTGAGCAATGAAACTTACAAACACTTAGCTGACTCACATAAAAGGGCTAAAGAATTCTGTGAAGGGGATTATGCGATGATTAGGCTCAACCCTGAACGGTTTCCCCCTGGAACCATAAAGAAGCTGCATGCCCGCGGAGCGGGACCTTTTAAGATCTTAAAGAAAATAGGGCCTAATGCATATGTTTTGGAACTTCCACCTGATATGGGTATTAGTACAACCTTCAATGTTTCAGACCTAGTAGAATACAAAGAACCACTACTAATACCTAGTGAGCCTTTTGAGCCAGAAACTTTCATTGAGAGTGAACATATTTCCGAGTGTCCACCACCAACCTTACCTGAGCAGAGAGAGAGGATTGAGAGAATCCTGGATGACAAGATCATTACTACCAGGAATAAGGATTATCAGTGATACCTGGTTCAATGGCAAGGTCGACCTGAGTCCGACAACTCTTGGATTACTCGAGAGGACCTGCAAAGACTTAACCCAGACTTGTTCGAGCATTACCAGGGCAAAACTGAACCATACTCGACTGGGTCGAGTTCTGCCCACCCCAGGAGAATTGGTGTGGACACCAGAAGCCGAAAGAAACTTCACTCCAACAAGGTTAGCCTTATCCCAATTTGGATCGAAGATAATTAGGTTACCTTGTATCCTTTAGTTCAAAAATATTTTATTTTCAAGAGTCATTTCCTTTTCAAGAGTCCTGTAATTAATTTTGAGTTTCAAATCAAGAGTGTTTATTGAGTCCTGTAATTACTTTTAAAATTTCATTTCCTGTAAGTCCATTTCAAGTTTTAAAGTCTAGGTCAGTCAAGTCAGTTCAGTTGAGTTAAGTCTAATTCAGTTGAGTTAAGTCTAATCAAGTCTTAAAGCCATGAAAGTCAGCAACAAGACTCAAATTCTAGACCCCAGAATTTGACCACATGAAGAAGAGAAGACACATCAACCAAGCAAGAGAAAAAGACCATCAACTAGGACCACTGGGCACCACATGTCATTCTTATCCAAGTAGAAGACCACCTCACCATGCCACGTCATCAGGTGCCACTTCACCAGCCATCTCATCACCCTTTGGGCGCCAACAAGGAAGATTCAAATTCAAGGAGGTTGGCCACATCCCTCCAAGTCCTCCACCAAATCCTCCAACCCCCCCCACATCCCTCCAAACTCTCCACCAAATCCTCCAACCCCCCTTGTAATCCTCCTCGATTTGGGGAGTTTTTAAATTTCAAAAGCTAGCTTTGTGAGGCTATTAAAAGCCTTGGACGCCCATTGTAAAAGAGATGGATTTTGGGAATGAATGAAAATTGAAGTTGAAATTTTGGAAGTAGAAGTTGTCTTGTATTTTTTTCTTATGTGAAAGTTTTCCATCCTCTTCCTCCACGCCAAAGCCATTCTTTTTCCCTAGCAAAGCATCTTCCAAGCTCAAGTGAAGGCATTGGAGTCGGCCAGATCTACTCAAATTTCTGTTCTTAGTTCATCAATTCTTCCATCCCTTCTATATGTTCCTATCCTTCTTCCTTAACTTTGATCTTCATTGCAGGGTCCTTCGAAGTCTTTGAGTTGTGGGCTGGGTTCACCTTAACAAAGAACAAACAAGCTGAAGCCCCAAGTCAAGGGTTCTGATCTCTGTTATCCAGATTCTTCAGTTCTGAGCATTGGTAGTTTCAAGGTATGAATCAAAAGAAGGTTGGAAAGCTCATCAAGGTAAGTCCACAATCATTAGCCCCTATTGTCTAGATCTTCTTCCTTCTTAGTTTAGGATTATGTCTAATCAAGTAAAAGTCCAATTTCTTATAATCCTTAAGTCTTATTATGATGAATACAATGCTAGTGTAATTAGGTTTCATTGCTCTACAAACCATATTCAAAACAATAATCATATGCTTGCCGCATCACAAAGACAACATCAACACCCGCAGGTGAAGACATAATGGGCCATAGCCCTGAACAACTGCCAAACCAACTGACAAACCAAATCCCAAAAATTCAATTTCTTCTCTCTCCTCTATAATAGGAATGAGGGGTTATTTGTAAGCTCCATAACCCTCATTTGAATTTGAATACACGATAGGGATAACTCAAATTTAAATACAAGATAGGATAAGGTAAGCCAATCCATATCTCAATCCTAACCAACAAAATCCTAATTTAAATTTCAAATACAAGATAAATCCTAAATTTATTCTTCAAATTTATTTGCTGCTCCGAAATTCATGCTACTCCGAGATTCGTGCAGGCAGATGTCCCCATCACCCAGCACACTAAGGACATGCGCCCACACATCTTGTGTTGGCACTGCTCCGCATGCGCTCGGCCCGGCCATGGCCTCCACTACTCGGCTTGTGCCCATTGTTGCAGCCCCGAATCCTCTACTTAGTTTCAGTTAGCATCATCTTGGCACCAAAATCTGCAACCCCAGCCTCGAGCGAGGCTCTGAAACCAATTTGTCATGCCGGAAGTTCTTGGCACAGACTTTTCGGCGTGCGGCACTAAGGATCCCTTCCTTAGTCAGCCTCCTCCCGGGTGCTTGCACCTTTGCTGGAGCTTGCTGCAGTCAGCAACCTGATGTCCCGAGTCCGAGCACTGGTTGTCTCAAGTCCCTTCACAGAATCTCCTTGCTGTTCCCAAATCCCAGTACACAACCAACCCAAGAGAAAGACTCAGATCTTACAGGGAAAAACACCCAACCAGATTGCATTCTCCTCTCAACCTGGATACAAGGCTCTCTGTTCTGCCCCCTAGCAGAACCCCCAACAAAGCACTCAAGTTTTCCAGAAACCTCACTTGCTGGAACAGCAATGGCCTCCTCTAGGAACAACCCCCTGCTCCCAGTATTAAGAGGGACCACACACCCTCTTCAGCACTCTAAGGTAGCTTACACCACTACCTAGCAGCAAGAAGGATCATACACCTTCTTCTCTTTACTGCCTACAGCCATGGCACTCACTGCTATATGGTTGACAAGCCCAACCACCTAGCTTTGGCTGGCCCCAACCAGCCCAGCAACTCCCCTGAGTCACTGCACACAACAATGTCCCTCTCCTATTGCTGCCCAACAGCAGAAGATCTCCTTCTCCCTCTGCCCAGCAGGGTCCCTTGTCCCTGCTTCTTACTGCAGGCTCTCACAGACCTTGCTATGCTGCTGGCTAAAAACACCTCTCTATTGTTGGCTGGAAATGCAGCACTCTCCTAGCAACTACTGCCAACCACCCTGCCACCTTGGCTGGTGGTTTCTGCCCATTTGCCACTTGCCCATGGTGGGAAGTTGCTGGAAACTGCCCAGCAACCGTTGGTAACCTCCCAGCCAACTGTTGCCTTTGTCCATGCACGCCCGTGCCCGCACCCGCGTCCGTTCCCGCATCCACCCACGTCCGTGCCCGCGTCCCAACCCGTGCCTGCGCGCGTCCTGGCCTGCTGATGCGGCATGATGAAGAGAATGCAATCTAAATGATGGATTGATAAATGAGAGCAATGAATCCTATTAACATGTACTAAATTTCAGATCAAAAGTATTAAGGTAAAGCTATGGAAGGAGCACTGAAATTTGGAACTTACGCCGCAATGTAGTTATTTAAATCCTAGAGAAGATTAGGGCTAATGAATATTGAATTCAAACCTTAGCAACGATCTTCAATAACTCAGACTTAAGAGATTAGGAGGTGTTATTTATCCAAGATGATCACTCCTTCGTAGATCCATTGAAGCTCTTAGACGAACTAGCCCTGAAGTGGAAGATTGGCATTCCAAAGAAACTAGTTTCATTCAACATTGATCTTTGGCAATAGAACCCTTTCTTGAACTCCGAATCGTAGAAGGATCCTGCATAATGAACGGGTTAGACTGGGACCAATTTGAAAGATATCAAAACAAAGAAACCAAACAGGCAAGGGAACTTCGATGGAGGCATGGATCCCTAGAGGTGGATGTTGGCGTTGGACACTTGAAAGCTTGAGAAGAGAAAATCAAACACACCCAAAGAAAACAAGAGGATACAACCAAAAAAATACCTTCTTCAACTACTACTTCACTTAAATTTCATTTCATCCAAAAAAAGCTTTGCTTTACCATGCGCGTACAAGAGGCTTTTATTGGCCTTTCAATCAATTTGAAATTTTCCATATCATGGAGAAATATTAGGGGGGGTTACATGAAATGTGGAGGATTTGGTGGAGGGTTACATGGAATGTGGAGGATTTGGTGGAGGGTTACATGGAATTTGGAGGATTTGAATCATTGGTCCCCACTTGAAGTTGGTGCCTCTTGGTGATTACTTGGCAAGGTGAGTTGGCATGGTGAGGTCCCCACTTTGAAGTTGTTTTGATGTGGCACCACTTGGTGATGACTTGGCAAAGTGAGTTGGCATGGCGAGGTGGTTTCCAAATCCAATGATGTGGCAAGGTGAAATGGCATGGTGACATGGCGCATCCTTCTCCATGGCACCCCTTGGAGATGACTTGGCAAAAGGTGATGTGGCATTCTTTGGTGATGAGTTGGCATAGGTGGTTCATGATGATGTGGCACTCCAAGTAAAGTTGGTCTGGCCCAATTTCAAGTAGTTCTTGAACTTGACTCAGTATAAAGCCTAATTGACTCTAATTGAACTTTAAAACCACAAAAGAAAATAAAACAGGACTCAATAAATATACAGGACTCATACGAGACTTGAGTTCCTAGTCTCAATCCATAAAGAACTTGGTATTAGTTGAAGCTTCTTTCTGAACCTGGTGCCCCCACCAATTCTCCCGGGTGGGAGAAACTCGACCTTGTCGAGTATGGTCCAGCCTGGCTTTGATATTGTTTAAATGAGTCCGGGTCCAGTCATTGCAGGTCCTCTCTAGCAATTCAGGAGTCATCAGATTTTGGTCTCCCTTGCCAACGGACCAAATATCGATAGTAATCCTTGTTTCTGGTAGTGACAATCTTATTATCCAAGATTTGTTCAATTTTCTCTCATTTTTGAGGAATGGTTGTTTGTGGATACTCGGGTGATGGTTCACTCTGAAAAATATGGTCAGGCTCAAAAGGCTCACTAGGTATCATCATGGATTCCTTATATTCTATCAAGTCTGAGACATTGAAGGTCGGGTTGATACCTAGGTCTGAAGGTAATTTCAATATGTAAGCATTAGATATAATCTTCTTTAGGACTTTAAAGGGGCCTGCACCACGGGTATGTAGTTTCTTGAAAGTCCCGTATGGGAACATAATCTCTCTCATAGAATTCTTTTTTCTTTCTTGAATTAGTCCTATGTTTATAGTATTCATTGCTCAAATTTATTTCATGATGCAAATCCTCAACATGCTATGCATAGGACTTAGCAAACTCAGAAATTTACACAAGCACTTACGAAATGCAGACTGAACTAGGCATCCTTATTGAGAGGAATTTTATTGGACTCTTTAGGGCCTAAACCTAATAGATTAATGACTCTCTAGGTTTGACCCTGGTCTGGCATGCACATGAGAATTTACCAAGGGTTCCTAGCAAATGCCATAAGGTTTTCCAAAAGTAGGTAGCAAAAGGAATAGGCCTTAAAAGCTCATGCATCCTAGTAATTTCATCAAAATGAAACTTAATGGCTCTAAAATTATGATAAGACTCAGGGAAAGGTAGGAAATAGGAATCCGAGACTTGGGGCAATTTAGGAGAATCTTGAAACAGACCTTGGTTACTCATGATGACCTTATGATTAGAATTTTGATCTACAGGCGGGATGCTTCTAGGTAGTTGAAGGTCATCAAAAAAGTCTTCTAAAATAATGATTGAGTTCTTCTCAGGTACCTGAAGGAGTTCTTGTGTCGAAGCTAAAGTATTGGGTTCTTCCTGAGGGCATTGTCTTACGGGAACCAAGTCCTCACTAAATTTTGGTTGTTCTGATGTTTCAGGACTAGGCTCAATAATCTTTTCTTTACCAAAGGTTTCCTTAGGTAAGGTACTAAAGTTGTTCTCTTCACAGTCTTCCCCTTCATATTCATCTATTAAACTTATGTTAGTCTCATACACATATTTACTAGGTTCAGATTTGCCTTCTTCCTTCCCTAGCCCTTCAGTTTGAGGATACCCTAAGTCTTGGGTATTAATGAACTCAACTTGTACTTCAAGGTTCTTACTCCTATCATTCATATGAGCTAATGGGATAGTAGGAGTTGGTTGGTCTGAGGGAAATTGTTTAGCCAGAATTTGGTTCAATTGGGCCATTAGATCATTTAGGCCTTTCAGCATGGTTTCAAGATTCAGGTCCATGGCTACACTTGACTGGGCTTGGATTGGTGAATATGGTGTCCCTGCTCTAGTTGTCATGCATGCAAATGGACTCAAGTTCGAGCTAAGGTTTCCTAGACCTAGAGCACAAATTAGAAGTCTAATGAAGTAAACCAACTAGCTAGTAGTACTTATGGGACTTAGCCAGGTAGGTGGAGGGGAGTGAAGGTCCCTGATTGCCAACCTTAGACACCAATCTGAGATTGGCCAGGAAGGCGGACCAAATCACAAGCCCTGATGCACCAATCCTAGACACCAAGCTAGTAAGCACACACCAATTAGCTGACATAGTTAACTTGACCCTAACCTGAACCCAACTTATTTGATGCAGAACAAAAGAGATGATGTGATGCGGAAGTAAATTAAGACTAATATTTTTTTATTTTATTTTTTTATTTTCAGAAGTCGGCTTAGACTCAAAGGAAAGTTAAACTATATTGAAAGAAACTATATAATAATTGAAAGCACAATTTAAAGAAACTAGATTATCAGAGTAGTTCAGAAGTAAAGGATCGCTGGGGGTTGAGAAACTCCCAGACCTAGGGTTTCGCTATGAACTTTCAACAGGACAGAAGTAAAGAGAAGAGAAGGGTTATGTACCAGACAGTGATCTTCACAGAGTTTAGTGAAAGGACTCTCTCGAGCAGATTGATGCATCCTCGGATTTGGATATCTTCGCAATGGATCCTCCAATACTGGTCCTTTGGCAGAGTTGGCTTCTCCTGAACTCAGGATCTGGGAAAGAAGAAGAACAAGTTATGGAACCAGATACTCAAACGAATGATTTACCAGATAAGAAGAACTTGAAAATTGATGTTGCTGAAATCCTGATTCTCCTAGATGCTGATCTGACTTCCTCTAGGATTTGCCCTGTATTCGAAGTAGCCAATCTGGACCTGGATGCTGGTGGTCGGCCTCTACTTGGAAGAGAGGGGCCGTGAGATGATGAGGTAGATTAGGGTTGGATGATTGGTGGAATGAAGAAGATGATGGGCGGCTAGGGTTTGAAATTGAAGTGGCTAACCTAGGGTTTTGGGGTTGGAGATCTCACACCTCCTCAAGGTTCCTAGGGAACCCGGATTTACTCCCTCATGGAGCTCAACACCTGAATACAAGTGCGGAAGAGAGAAACACAAAGTTGCTCACACAGAAATTGGTTACATTCATCAGTGTTTTTCAAAACTTACAAGAGGGGTTTATTTTATAGGTCTTTACAAGAAATCAGGATTTTACATCTTCCCATGTAGGACTAATAGGATGGATCCTCAAATTAGGCTTGTAGAATCAAATCCTCCTTATATGGCCGGCCAAAAGCTTCCTTAAGTGTTGATTGGTGGCTCCAAATGGTAAGAAGATGGCGCCTCCAAGCCTTGCTCTTCAAGAAAAATAATTTCCTTCCATGCTTGGTTTTATTTGGAAGTATTTGGGCACCTCCTAGTCTTGCTCCTTTCTTTTCATAGCTTGGCTCTTATGGAATTATTTTGGGCGCCTCCTTGGATTGAGGATCCTAGATTGATCTCTCCTTAAGTACCGCATGAAAGAAGCGACCTGCTTTCTTGTGGTGTGGGGACCAAGGCACACTGGATGGAGATGTGGCACCTCCTGGACTCTGGCATGTGGCTGGGAGTGTGGCACCCACTTGTTTGGGCTTGGGAGAAAAAATGTGGCACCTTGGACCTTGACTTGACTGAAAAAAAAAGTGGCACCAATCTGGAGAAAACCTAGACCACTACTAGGACTTGTACTGAGTCAACATGACTCAACAAAATTTAAATTGCAGGGAAATACAGACTCATGACTTAAATTGAGTTGACCAAGTCAACCCTTATTACAAAACCAGAAAAACCTTAATTCTTCGGGTAAGGTCAATCAAAGATCCAGATGGAGCCTTGAAGTCTTCTTCTGAGTCTAGTGCCTGCACCAATTCTCCCGGGATGGGAGGAACTCGACCCTGTCGAGTATGGATCAAGTTGGCTCTAGTATCTCTCCAAGAGGTCTGGGTCCAATTCTTGTAATTCTTCTTGGGAGATCCAAGAGTCATCAGATTCTGGCCTTCATTGCCAGCGGACCAGGTATCTTTGGTATCCTCGATTACGAGTAGAGATAACCTGATCATCTAGGATCTTTTCAATCTGCTCTTTCCTCATAGGCCAGTTTATTGGTGGACACACAGGGTTGGGTTCACTCTCAAGAGCAGGATTAGGCTCAAAAGGCTCACTGGGAATCACAGCTGGCTCTCTATACTTTACTAAGTCTGTAAAGTTGAAAGTGGAGCTAATGCCTAGTTCTGAAGGCAACTCGAGCACATAGGCATTGGACCCTACTCTCTTCACCACTCTAAATGGTGCAGCTCCTCTAGCATGTAACTTTCTAACGGTTCCAGGAGGAAACCGTTCAGGCCTTAACCTAATCATTACATAGTCTCCCTCAATAAAAGTTTTGATTCGCCTTTGAGAATCAGCCAACTTCTTATAAGTTTTATTACTTAAATTTATTTTGGCATGAATTTCTTTATGCAAGTCTTTTATATGCTGTGCAAAAACTTCAGCAGACTCGGAGACTTGTGTATGGACTGGTAAAGGAACTAGGTCAAGAGGTGTGTGGGGTTTGTAACCATGCACAATTTCAAATGGACTCTTACCTGTAGACCTATTGACCGAGTCATTGTATGCAAATTCAGCCTTAGGTAAGTACAAATCCCAATTCCTAGTGTTTTCACCAACAAGACACCTTAACAGATTGCCTAAGCTATGGTACACTACTTTGGTTTGGCCATCAGTTTAGGGATGATAGGCAGTTGAAAACTTAAGTTTTGTCCCTAACTTATGCCAAAGGTTTTTCCAAAATAGCTGGTGAACCGGACATCCCTATCTGAAACAATTATCTTAGGTAGGCCATGGAGTCGAACTATCTCATTAAAGAACAGGGTGGCTACCTTAGACGCATCAAAAGTTTGGGAACAAGGCAAGAAATGTGCCATCTTAGAAAATCGGTCGACTACGACACAGATTGAGTCATGCCTCCTCTGGGTCTTAGGCAAACCTAACACCAAGTCCAAACTCACATCTTGCCAAGGACGATCTGGGACAGGGAGTGGGGTATAAAGGCCGGTGTTCTGTTTTCACTGTTTGGCAATAGCGCAGGTCCGACACCTAGCCACAATGTGTGCTACATCTCTTTTTAAGCTAGGCCAAAAAAAGTGGTCTTCAATAGCCAGGGTGGTCTTGTCTTTTCCAAAATGGCCTGCTAGACCTCCAGCATGAATTTCCCAAATCAAAAATTCCCTAAGAGAAGTTCTAGGGATGCAAAGCCTATTCTTAAAGAACAGAAAGCCATCTAAAAGGGTAAATCCTTATGATCACTAGATGGTCATTGAACTAGATCCTGGTACACAGCCTTAAAATCTGGACACGACTCATATTCCTCTTTGATCTGCTCAAACCCTACGACTTCAGCCCTAACAGAATTCAATAACAAAGATCTACGACTAAGGGCATCAGCTACCTTATTTTCAGTCCCAGCCTTATGTTTCAAAACAAAAGTATAGGACTAGATATACTCTACCCACTTAGCATGCCTAGGGTTAAGCTTCTTCTGGGAATTTAAGAATCTAAGAGCCTCAAGGTCCAAAAACAGCACAAATTCCTGCAGTAGCAAATAATGTCTCCAGTAACGCAAAGCTTGCACTACCGCATAAAATTCTTTATCATAGGTAGAATACCTAAGCTTAGCATCATTAAGTTTTTTACTAAAGTATGCTACGGGATGATTCTCTTGGCTTAGGACTCCACCTATACCTACTCCTGAAGCATCACAAGCAACCTCAAATACTTTAGAAAAGTCGGGTAACCTCAAAATGGGTGCCTGGGTCATCCTATCCTTAAGATCTAGGAAGGCTTTATGGGCTGCTTTAGTCCACTGAAATTCTCCCTTCCTAATACAGTCTGTGATAGGAGCAACTACAGTACTAAACCCTTGATGAATCATCTATAGAAGGTAGCCAAGCCATGGAAACTTCTAACTTCATGCACACTGGTCGGCTCTGGCCATTCTACTATGGACCTAATCTTCTCTGGATCGGCAGCCACGCCGTCAAGGGTTACTACAAAACCAAGGAAGATAACTCTACTGGTCATGAATTCACACTTCTTGAGATTACCGTAGAGACTATCATTCCTCAAAACATGGCAGACTTGTCTAAGGTGGCCTAGGTGGTCTGCAGGGGTCTTACTATAGATCAGGATGTCATCAAAATAGACCACTACAAACTTCCCTATGAAAGCTCTAAGCACCTGGGTCATAATCCTCATGAAAGTACTAGGGGCATTGGACAACCCAAAAGGCATAACAACCCATTCGTAGAGACCATCCTTAGTTTTGAAAGCGGTTTTTCACTCATTCCCTGGTCTAATCCTAACCTGATGATAGCCGCTCTTGAGATCAATTTTGAAAAAAATCATTGCACCGGCCATCATATCTAGCATGTCATCTAGTCTAGGGATGGAAAACCTATACTTGATTATGATTTTATTGATGGCACGACTATCAACACACATCCTCCACGTGCCATCCTTCTTTGGAGTCAGTAGTGTAGGGACTGCACAAGGGCTAAGACTCTCTCTAATGAACCCCTTCCTCAACAATTCTCCAACCTGCTTTTGCAGTTCCTTATGCTCAGATGGATTCATCCTATAATGGGGCAAGTTGGGTAAAGTAGCTCCTGGGATTAAATCTATGGAATGCTGGATATCCCTAAGAGGTGGAAGGTGGTATGGCAGATCCTCGGGAAAAATATCCTCAAATTCTTCTAACAAAGGCCTAACTTCCTGAGGAGGCTCTGAGGGTGTAGGAGTCCTAAGTTCCTTAGCAGTCAACATCCAAATGGGTGAACCACTATGAATTTCTTGTTCTAGATCCTTAGCACTAATTAGGTTCACTCCAGTCTTCATTTCTTTGACCTTATTGGGTCCCTTAGTTACCTTGTCCTTATGAGGGACTGAATGGATTGTGATCTTTTTCCCATTAAAACTAAAGACAAGGGTATTGGATTTTTCTAAGAGGGTGGCATCATGATCATATAACCAAGGTCTCCCAAGAATTATACTGCTCACCCCCATGGGCAAGACATCACACCAAATCTTCTCTTGATAGGATTGCATTTGGATTTGGACCTAACATCTAGACTGGATGGGTATAGAGGTAGAGTCTACCCAAGAAACCTTATAGGGGTTGGGGTGGGGGACTGGGGTTAAGCCTAACATTTTGACAATGCTAGCAGAAATGGCATTCACACAGCTCCCACAATCTATGACGATCTTACATACCTTATCCCCTAGTTTAAGGAAAGTCTGTAGGATGTTAGTCCTACGCCAATCCTCCTGAACTCTACTCTGGGACAGGATGCATCTCACAACCCCTAACTGGTGAGACTCTGTGGATTCCTCCTCTCCTTCATACTAATCAACCAAATTCATTACGGCCTCATAAACTTCTTCTTCAAATTCTTCATTGGACCTGGAATTCTCTTCCTCTCCCTTTTCTATGTAAAGGGATCTACGAGGGCACTGGCTAGAAATATGACCTACCTTATGGCACTTAAAATAGGCTATGGCTGTACACTGGCTGGAGATATGACCAGGTTTCTGGCACTTAAAACAGGTGATACTAGAACTAGGGGTTCTCTGGGTGTCAGGTGCCTTACCTTTGTCCATGGGCCTATGGGTGGGAATGCCCTGAATAGGTTTGCTAGGGATAACTTGGCTAGGTCCATTTCTTGGGATTGGGGCACTAACCCTAGAAGGTATAGGTCCTCTCTAAAATTTCTCAGTGTTCAGTGCAATCTGATAGACTTGGTCTAGGTCAGTAACCTCTCTCAGAAACAACTCCCTCTTAATGTCTTCCCTAAGTCCAGCCCTAAACTTAGACAAAGTGACCTCATGGGCTTCACTCACATCATATCTCATCAGGTACTCATCAAAGGTGGCTATGTAGTCTGAGACAGATCGGTTCCCTTGTTTCAAGGTTTGCCATTGGTCTAACAGTTCTTGCTGGTATGAAATGGGTAGGTACTTGTCTCTAAGCTTCTCTTTCATACCCTGCCAAGTGGTTATGGGCTCAACATTTCGTCTCCTAGTGGTTAGCTCAATGTTCTCCCAGTATAACCTAGCTTGACGCACTAACTTCATCTTGGCAAACTTGAACTTCCTTTCCTCAGACATGGCATACCACTCAAAGTACTGGTCCATCTCACCCTCCCAATCAAAATACACCTTAGGGTTTAAGCTACCATCAAAAGTGGGTGCATCTAATTTGATGTTCCGGATGAACCTATCATCTCTATCTTCAGGCTCGGGGTCAGGCCTCCTATGATTAGGTTCAGGATCTCTGTATAAAGGTCTTCTAGGCTCCTGGTGTGGATGGGGTTGAGGCACATTAAAATCTGGGTCAGGAGTCCAATTATGATGCCTAGGTTCCTCAAGTACTTGGACTCGATCCCTAAGCTGGGTAAGATCCTCATGGACTTGTTCCTTAAACTGGGCAATAGTAGCAGTCATATCCTGATTCAATTTGTTCATACTTTTGGTAAGATTTCTAACCATGGCCTCTAAATCAGGTTGGATTTGACCAGGTTGGTAGGGTACTCCATTCCGGGTGGACATGATGATGCAAGCAAACACACCAAATGAGACTCGACTGAAATGACTACGGGCTAACTAGACCTAGAGCCCAAACTAGATGCCCAATTAGAGTGGCAAGCTAGCCTGTAGTAACTCGGGACTCAGCCAGGCAGGTGTAAGGGGAGTGTTAGGTCCTTAAATGCCAATCCTAGACACCAATCAGTGATTGGCCAGGTAGGCGGACCAGCACACAAGCCCTTCGGGATAGAATCCCTGAACCATCGTTCTAGACACTGAGTACAAAGCACACAAAGAGTAACTAGACAAACTGACTCAACACTAGCTTAGACCCGACTTGTTGGTGTCCCTAGCCCACTCGGGCAAATTAGGTCTAATTAATTTTAAAATTAGGCTTAGGATCGAATGAATGTGTGGTGGTTTTGGGCTAAGGAGAGGTTATCAACTCCTCCCCTTATCTTAGATGCTCAATTGCCCTTAAGATGAATTAGGAGATGATCACTCAAAAAATTGAATTGCAGAAACACGAAAACAGAATTGTTGTAATTTAACTCTCAAAAATTTCACAGAAACCAATAAATTACAGTAAAATTATGTAAAATAGTTTCAATTATACTAGTTCCAGAAATATAAAAATCACACAATTTGGAGTTATCTGCAATGAGAAACTATTCTTGCAACAGGACAGTTACAGACTGAAAATAGAATGCTTTCCCCGTTTACAATTCTTGCTACGAAGTTGTAACCCAGCGGATCCCCTACACGCCATAGGAACACCCCATGGAATGGGAAGAGGAGGCTTGCACCTCGCTTCGTTCCTAGGACCGGACATCCTGGGGAGTCTACTTCGAGCAGAAAAAGTAAAAAAGAGAGACACTTAAAACATGCAAGCAAGTCAGAAACCCTAGACAGGGCTCTGATACCAAAATGATGCAGAACAAAAGAGATGATGTGATGCGGAAGTAAATTAAGACTAATATTTATTTATTTTTTTTAATTTTCAGAAGTCGGCTTAGACTCAAAGGAAAGTTAAACTATATTAAAAGAAACTATATAATAATTGAAAGCATAATTCAAAGAAACTAGATTATCAGAGTAGTTCAGAAGTAAAGGATTGCTGGGGGTTGAGAAACTTCCAGACCTAGGGTTTCGCTCTGAACTTTCAATAGGACAGAAGTAAACAGAAGAGAAGGGTTATGTACTAGACAGTGATCTTCACAGAGTTTAGTGGAAGGACTCTCTCGAGCAGATTGTTGGATCCTCGGATTCCGATATCTTCGTAATGGATCCTCCAATACTGGTCCTTTGGTAGAGTTGGCTTCCCCTGAACTCAGGATCTGGGAAAGAAGAAGAACAAGTTATGCAACCAGATACTCAAAGGAAGGATTTACCAGATAAGAAGAACTTGAAAATTGATATTGCTGAAATCCTGATTCTCCTGGATGCTGATCTGACTTCCTCTGGGACTTGCTCTATATTCGAAGTAGCCGATCTAGACCTGGATGCTGGTGGTCGGCCTCTACTTGGAAGAGAGGGGCTATGAGATGATGAGGTAGATTAGGGTTGGATGATTGGTGGAATGAAGAAGATGATGGGCGGCAAGGGTTTGGAATTAAAGTGGCTAACCTACGGTTTTGGGGTTGGAGATCTCACACCTCCTCAAGGTTCCTAGGGAACCCAGATTTACTCCCTCACAGAGCTCAACACCTGAATACAAGTGCAGAAGAGAGAAACACAAAGTTGCTCACATAGAAATTGGTTTCATTCATCAGTGTTTTTCAAAACTTACAAGAGGGGTTTATTTTATAGGTCTTTACAAGAAATCAGGGTTTTTCATCTTCCCATGTGGGACTAATAGGATGGATCCTCAAATTAGGCTTGTAGAATCAAATCCTCCTCATATGGCCGGCCAAAAGCTTCCTTAAGTGTTGATTGGTGGCTCCAAATGGCAAGAAGATGGCGCCTCCTAGCCTTGCTCTTCAAGACAAATAATTTCCTTCCATGCTTGGTTTTATTTGGAAGTATTTGGGCGCCTCCTAGTCTTGCTCCTTTCTTTTCATAGCTTGGCTCTTATGGAATTATTTTGGGCGCCTCCTTGGATTGAGGATCCTAGATTGATCTCTCCTTAAGTGGCGAATGAAAGAAGGGACCTGCTTTCTTGTGGTGTGGGGACCAAGGCACACTGGATGGAGATGTGGCACCTCTTGGACTCTGGCGTGTGGCTGGGAGTGTGGCACCCACTTGCTTGGGCCTGGGAGAAAAAATGTGGCAACCTGGACCTTGACTTGACTGAAAAAAAGTGGCACCAATCTGGAGAAAACCTAGACCACTACTAGGACTTGTACTGAGTCAACATGACTCAACAAAATTTAAATTGTAGGGAAATATAGACTCAAGACTAAAATTGAGTTGACCAAGTCAACCCTTATTACAAAACCAGAAAAACCCTAATTCTTCGGGCAAGGTCAATCAGAGATCCAGATGGAGCCCAGAAGCCTTCTTCTGAGTCTGGTACCCGCACCAATTCTCCCGGGGTGGGAGGAACTCGACCCTGTCGAGTATGGATCAAGTTGGCTCTGGTATCTCTCCAAGAGGTCTGGGTCCAATTCTTGTAATTCTTCTTGGGAGATCCAAGAGTCTTCAGATTCTGGCGTTCCTTGCCAGCGGACCAGGTATCTTAGATATCCTCGATTACAAGTAGAGATAACCTGATCATCCAGGATCTTTTCAATCTCCTCTTTCCTCACAGGCCAGTTTGTTGGTGGACACACAGGGTTGGGTTCACTCTCAAGAGCAGGATTAGGCTCAAAAGGCTCACTGGGAATCACAGCTGGCTCTCTATACTCTACTAAGTCTGTAATGTTGAAAGTGGAGCTAATGCCTAGTTCTGAAGGCAACTCGAGCACATAGGCATTGGACCCTACTCTCTTCACCACTCTAAATGGTGCAGCTCCTCTAGCATGTAACTTTCTAACGGTTCCAGAAGGAAACTGTTCAGCCTTAACCTAATCATTACATAATCTCCCTCAACAAAAGTTTTGACTCATCTTTGAGAATCAGTCAACTTCTTATAAGTTTCATTACTTAAATTTATTTTGGCATGAATTTCTTTATGCAAGTCTTTTATATGCTGTGCAAAAACTTCAGCAGACTCGGAGACTCGTGTGTGGACTGGTAAAGGAACTAGGTTAAGACACTTTGTACCGTTCTACATCATCCGGGGTGCCGAAAGATTCCTTCAACTTTTGAAGGATTTCATCAGGTTGGGCCTCCTCGAATTTGCGACTGAACTCGTCGTTCATAGCTGCAAGCATAATGCAACGAACAGTAGTCCGATCGAAAACCCACTTCAAGTAAGCGTCTCTGACCGCACTCCGTGCATTTGCAGGAGGGATTTCAGGCGCCGGATCCGTTATCACATAGAGGATCCGTTCATGCTCCAGAATAATTCTTAACCTTCGATACCAGCTATCGAAGTTATTACCCTTCAACTTCTCGTTATCGAGAAGTGACCGGAGCGATAAGTTTGAAGTCATCTGAAAAGAAAACAAGACCACATTTGTTTATGAATTAATAACTTAACCAAAAGACTTGGACTTTAGTCTAAAGGTTTCTCCCACTAATTTTTCAGATTGGTAGCCTCTAATTCCAATCCATGAAAACAACATCTTTTCAAGTGGGTACTGAAATCCAATAGGCCTCGCATGAGCCCGACTATGGCCCGCTCACCCATACGAGCCTAATGGTAGGTTCGTAAACCAATTGTTTCCCTAAACAATCTTTAGTATTTTATTTTGCCCCAAAGAACACCCCAATCGACCTAGGGGCCTCCTATTGCGGGTCTCTAGTTAGGTCCAACCATTAAAATGAAAAATCCAATGCTTCCAGCTAACAAAAGACTAAGCCCGACTATGGCCGGCCCACCTGGTCCCGTTAAGGAGGTTGTACTAACCCATCATCGATCAGATAGAAATTGCAATCGCCGGATGTACACCCATTCTATGGAACTGCCGATGCACACCAAGCTAGTGGACACATTTCTATCCAACTTAATGGGAGGCTAAGACACTGTCAACTCTTTGACTTAGTCTTTTAAGGACCTAATAATTTTAGAGGAATTTTAGTTGTGACAGAAGTGTTGGGAATCCGGTGCACCACAGCGAAAGTGTAATTTCAAAATGATGAAATTGGCACCATAATCCCTTAGCGAAGATCTCCTTATTCAAAATTAAAACATATAACATACAAACATATATTGTTAGAATTAGGGTACCAACCTGTAATCACTAATTCCAATATAGTTTGATGTTGAAAGGGCTGATTGAATCCACCAGGCATCCAAATGTCCACCCTCCAATGGTGATCCACAAGATGATTGATCAAGATGCAAGCTTCTTTGAAATTCCTTCACTTGAATTCTTATCCTAGAACTCAAGAGGACTATGGCTTTAAAACTTCAGGGTAGGGGCTCCTTACTTCCTTTCTTTCTTCTTCCTCTCCCTTTCTTAAGACCTTGTCCTAAGAATAAAACTCTTGTCTTGAAGGAGGAGAAGGATTTAAGACACTAATGTCTTAAAGTAAAGGAAATAGAAACAGAGTAGAAGTTCTTTTCTTTTACCGATCAAGAGATTCTTCCTATCTCTTGTTTTGGACTTGAGTTTCAACAGAGAAGAGAACTCTGTAAGAGGGAAACTCTCTATGTCCTAAACAAGCCAAGGAGGAATCAGTTTCATGGAAAGAAAAGACAATAAAAATAAACTATGTTGTTCATTCATAAAACACCCAAGACCTCTGTTGTTTAAATAGATTACAGAGAGATGCCTTCTCAAAAGAACACAACTCTCCGTAAACATCATTCCACTTTGTCTCACGTCCCTTCCCTATTTCTCACGCCCCATCCTCCCATCTCACGGCCTTCCAGATTAAATCCCATGGCTTTTCTTAAAGGAAAAACCGTGGTGTTTTAAAAAGGAAAGGGGTCGCGACTTTTCATCTCCGAAGAGATGTTATTTCGCACGCCCGGGAAGAGTTAGCGCATTCCTTCTTTCTTAAAATCCCATCAGCCATTGGATTCCCATCCAAGGGGGGAGAGATGGTGCGCTAATTATTAAGAAAGGAGGACGCCCCATCTTAATTCATCAGAGAATTAAGCGGGGCGCGCCAAGAGTCCATGCGCCATGGACTCTTCCAAATGGCACGCCAAGAGTCCATAAGCGCATGGACTCTTGGCATTTGGCATGGAAAAGCAAAGGGGGCTGGTGGGAAGGCTAGCCTAGTTACATGGCTAGCTAATAGGGTTAGCCATAATCCCAATTAACTCAATTAGGGTCTAATTAGGTCCAATTAGAACCCAATTTGAACCAATCCGGAACCCTAATTCGAATCCGATTCGAATAGAAGCTTGGGTTTGCAACACTTGCTAGAGTGTTTTCCTGCAAAGATGATTTAATTCCAAATTAAACTCTTGATCAATCCTCTTAAGTGTGTGACCCATTGGGTTCCACATCTAGCCAGCAGTGGGTTCGAATACAAGTTGACCTAATTTGATTAGAACTCTTTCTAATCGATTTAGGTCAAACCGGGCTTACCCAATTCGATTAATTAGGACTCTTCCTAATAAATGATCTTTGAATTTGATCAACCCACAAGATAAGATTGACGTCTAGCAACGTGTCATGTCTACCCGGAAGATATGGAAATTCTGGTGAAATATCAAAATTACCCTTCAGTAGAGAGTTACCGTACAATTAAATCTTTCGATCAGCCTGCACCCAAAATATAACTTTGGATATGGATATATGTCAAATCCAATATTATATTTATTTCTAGCTCAATCTTATATCGATGATTCAATTATCTTGATATTAGAAACTATCTCTAATATCTTTACTTTGATCAAAGACTCCCTGAATCATCATCCGATTATTAACTAGCTGGATGCAATCTCCTCTTACTAAGAGTGATCGATTCCTTGTTGACCTACTCATTACCTTCATATCCAATTCACCATTCCCAGTATCAATCCTGTGCATGACTCAGTGTCATGATTAGGATTGAACCAAAGAATGGGTTAATGTATATAAGGTACTTATGGCAGTCTCAGGTCAAAAGATTACTTGTACCACTCCCACTATGAGAACCTTCTATTGACATGTAGCTAAGACTCCATTAGATGTTCTCAAGTTGGATCATATCAGTGAACTCATTCTCCAATGAGCACCCACATCCCAGTATTAGTGTCATACACAAGTGACTGTGAGAGCAGTCACCCTTTCCAGT
Source organism: Areca catechu (assembly GCA_021397845.1). Classification (NCBI taxonomy): domain Eukaryota; kingdom Viridiplantae; phylum Streptophyta; class Magnoliopsida; order Arecales; family Arecaceae; genus Areca; species Areca catechu. Next base: position 108,641,728 of record CM038053.1, read on the forward strand.
ATACATGGGATGTGCTAGTCTTACCGGAAAACCCTGATCCCCTACTCAGGGTTCTTTTGACTAGGAATACTTTAGATTAAGGTTTTAAGATTTTAGGTCTCACTGGTATGATCTCATCATAACCCTAAAATCATAGCCCTAATCTATGGGGTTCATCATATAATATAAACACAGCGTATGATGAAAAATAATGCCTTTATTTAGAAAATTATCAATTACAATGGTTTGGGAGATACAACATAGATTGGCTTGTAGGGCATATCCCTTTCAATCTCCCACTTGCACTAAAGCCAATCGCCTTTAAATCTTAATCCCATACACTCGAAGTGGCGATCAAAATCTTGCTGTGGTAGAGCCTTAGTGAAAGGGTCTGCTACATTGTTCTTTGTATCAACTCTATTTATGTAGACATCTTGTCTCTCTACTATTTCTCGGACGAGATGAAAGCATCTCAGAATGTGCTTGGACTTATGATGAGCTCTTGGTTCCTTAGCTTGAGCAACAGCCCCAGTGTTGTCACAGTAAAGTGGCACTGGGTTTTCAATTTAGAAACAACACCCAACTCTGTGATGAACTTCTTCATCCAGACTACTTCCTTGGCGGCTTCACTAATAGCTATGTATTCTGCCTCTGTGGTTGAGTCAGCTACAGTCTGCTGCTTGGTACTCTTCCAACTCACTGCTCCACCATTTAGGGTAAAAACATATCCCAAAATGGATTTGCTATCATCAGGGTCTGATTGAAAACTAGAATTAGAATAAGCTTCTAGTTTAAGATCAGAACCACCATAAACCAGAAAAATATCCTTAGTCCTTCTTAGGTACTTAAGAATATTTTTAACTGCTTTCCAATGATCCTCTCTTGGATCATCCTGAAACCTACTGACAATGCCTAAAGCATATGCCACATCAGGCCTAGTACATAACATGGCATACATTATGGAACCTATTGCCGAAGCATAGGGTATAGAATTCATTCTATTTCTTTCTTCAGGTGTCTTAGGAGACATCCTTTTAGAAAGATGTATGCCTTGACTCATAGGAAGATAACCTCTTTTACTTCCATCCATGCTGAATCTTTTCAGCACTAAGTCAATGTACCTAGATTGGGATAAACCTAGCATCCTCTTAGATCTATCTCTATAGATCTTAATACCTAGTATATAGGATGCTTCTTCCCAAATCTTTCATAGAAAACTGGTTTGATAGCCAACCTTGACTGATTGCAACATTGGGATATCATTCCCAATGAGGAGTATGTCATCTACATACAGAACCAAGAAGATTATGGCACTCCCACTAGTCTTCTTATAAACACAGGGTTCATCCACATTTTTGATAAAACCAAACCTTTTAATAGTTTCATCAAAGCGGATGTTCCAACTCCTTGAAGCTTGCTTTAATCCATAAATGGATTTCTTTAGCTTGCATACTTGATTAGGTTTATTTTTTGTAATAAAACCTTCTGGCTGTGACATGTAGACTTCTTCCTCAAGGAAGCCATTGAGGAATGCAGTCTTCACATCCATCTGCCAGATCTCATAATCATGATATGCTGCTATAGCAAGTAAATCCGTATTGATTTGAGCATGGCAACAGGTGAGAATGTTTCATCAAAATCAATTCCCTGTTTTTATCTAAAACCTTTAGCCACTAGTCTGGCTTTATAGGTTTCAACTTGGCCATCAGCCCCAATCTTTTTCTTATAGACCCATTTGCACCCAATAGGATTAACAACCTCTGGTGCATCAACCAAAGACCATACTTGGTTTACAAACATAGAGTCTATTTGGATTCCATGGCTTCTTGCCATCTATCTGAATCAGTACTCAAGATAGCTTCCGTATAGGTCAGAGGTTCATCATTTTGAATGACTTGGGCTTCATTATTTTCAATAATAAACCCATACCTCTCAGGTACCCGTGGCACTCTATCAGACCTACGGGGAGGAGTTTTGTGTTCTGGTTCTGTCCTAACTATATGTTCTAATGGTTGAGAATTGTCTATCTGTGTTTCTTGTACTTCTCCAAGTTCAATAGTTCTACCATTGCCCTTTTCTAAAATGAACTCCTTTTATAGAAAAGTGGCATGCCTGCTGACAAAAATCTTTTGTTCAGTAGGATGGTAGAACAGATATCCTCTACCTTCTCTAGAATATCCTACAAATAGATATTTATCCGCTCTAGGTTCCAACTTATGTCCAAAATTTCTTTTAACATAAGCTGGACATCCCCATACCTTGAAATATTTAAGATATGATTTCTTTCCACTCCAAATTTCATATGGAGTACTAACACGGATTTAGAAGGTACCTTGTTCAGAATGTAAACAGCAGTTTCTAGGGCATGACCCCAGAAGGAAATGGATAAATTTGTGAAGCACATCATGGATCGTACCATATCTAATAAGGTATGATTCCTCCTTTCAGCTATACCATTTAGCTGTGGTGTATAAGGGGAGGGGTCCATTCAGAAAGAATTCCATTAACTTTAAGATAGTCTAAAAACTCCGTGGATAAGTATTCTCCTCCTCGATCAGAACGAAGAACTTTAATACTTTTCCCAGTTTGTTTTTCGACCATACTTTGATACTCCTTAAATTTATCAAAGGCTTCAGATTTATGTTTCATAAGATACACATATCCGAACCTAGATAAATCATCTATAAAAGTGATAAAATATGAGTATCCTCCTCTGGCCTGAGTTGTCATTGGACTACATACATCAGTATGTATAAGTCCTAATAACTCAGTTGACCTTTCTCCATGTCCAGTGAATGGAGTCTTGGTCATCTTACCCATGAGACATGATTCGCAAGTTCCTAATAATTCATACTCATAAGGATCAAGGAATTTTCCATGTATAACTTGCTTATCCTAGACTCATTAACATGACCAAGTTGATGATGCCAAAGTAAAGTATCATTAAAGTCTTTTCTTTTCCTTTTATAATTGACATGAAAAACACTATCATTGGAAGAAAGAGTTAAGAGCCCATTGCTAAATATGCCAGAACAAATAATTTTATTAGATAACATTATCGAGCAACTAGTGCTCGTTACATCCATTACATATCCTTGTTTTAATAACAAAGGAATAGATATAATGTTCCTAATGATCTTTGGCATATAGTAACAATTTTCTAACTCCAAGATCTTCCCTGAAGGCAACTTCAGAATATAGGTCCCTACAGCTTCTGCTTGGATGATATCACCACCAGCACCGTAGAGATTGAAGTCGCCTTCCTTCAATACTTTAAGCTTGTGGAGGTCCTGCAAAGATTTGCATATATGGTAACCACAAGCGGTATCCAATACCCAAGTATTTGATATAGACGAATTTAATGTCAATATAGTATGTATCTCATACATACCTTTTGGTGCATCTGCCGCACCAGGCTTCACAGTTGCAAGGTAAGCCTTGCAATTCCTTTTCCAATGTCCCGCTTTGCCGCAAAAGAAACAGGTTGACTGTTTTGAGGCCTTCTTTCCTTTCTTGTTCTTATTGATGCCACCCTTAGGGTTTAGCCTCCTACTAAAACCCTTTTTGCCTGATTTCTTCTTATTGGTCTTATCAACAAGAAGAAGTGGATCCTTTTCTTTCTTAACGTGGCTCTCTGCTGTTTTTAACATATTTAACAGCTCAGGCAAGGAAGTGTTCAGTTTGTTCATGTGATAATTCAAGACAAACTAAGAAAATGACTCCGGGAGTGATTGCAGGATTAAATCCTGATTCAGCTCCCCATCCATAATAAACCCTAATTGACCCAATCTAGTGATTAAGTCAATTACCTTCAGGACATGATCCTGAACGGATGTACCCACTGTCATCCTAGCACGGAATAACTGCTTAGATATTTCGTATCTAGCAGTTCTGCTTTGTTCTCCATAAAGCTCTTTTAAATTGAGCATTATGGATTGAGTATCCATGCTTTCATGCTTCCTCTGTAACTCATTGGTCATAGAGGCCAGTATGATACACTTGACAGTGAGGGAGTCATTCTGCCATATTTTTTATGTGGCCATATCTTCCTGTGTGGCATCATCCCCTAATGGATTAAGACTAGGGGTATCAAGAATATAAGAAAGTTTTTCTGAACTCAGTACAATCTTTAAGTTTCAAAACCAGTCCACATAGTTTGGACCAGTCAGTTTGTTGGTATCTAAGATGCTTCGCAGTGATAATGAAGATGCCATTTATCTACATTTAATAAAGAACAATACATAAGGAAACAACCATGAAATGACTTACATAATTAAATTAGGTCTTCAATTTAATTATGTCTCCCACTATTTTATCAAAAATCATAGCCCTCACTATGATAATCGAGAAGAACCTTGATCGGTTTTTCTTAGTGAGATTGAGATCCTAATAACTTATAAAAGATCTTGCAGATAACACAACAAATCTTTTATAAGCTCAAAGGTAGGAAACTCTTCCAATTATATCTCATAAATTCTCAAAAATAACTTGGCCTCTAAAACATTATAAGTCTTGCAGAAAACACAACAAACCATAATGTTCTAGTTAAGTCAAGACCCTTTCATTTCTATACAGTCAGTATTCAAATATATAGCCCTTGCAGATAACACAACAAGGCATTATACTGAATATACTGTAAGCATATCTATGCACTAGAATATTATGTCAATCACCATATTATGTCTTGCAGATAACACAACAAACCTAATGTGGTTCATAACACAATAATGATCCAGCATGAAGGAAGGCCAATATATAGTATTTTTTTTAACACTAAGCATTTAAGTCAAGATTTAAATATAATCAAATCGGCCAGGCAAGTGGAAGAGATGTGGGAGTCCCCTCGTTGCTTTCCTAGACACCAATAAAAATTGGCCAGGTCAGTCAATGGAACCAATTAAAAACCACGATTCTCTTTACCTTCCCAGAACCACCTTTCTAGACACCGAATGATCAATTGTTCATCATGACTAGTGATGCTTATTAGTTAAATATACTATGACTTAATATAATTTTAAGAAGAGGGCTTTATAAAATTGCCAGCACATTCTTTTAGAACATATCACAATCATATCACTCTGATAAACATATATGTGCTAAGTGTGTCATCATACTAGGACAACCATTTACCATATAATGGATCCACCATTATGCCAGGGCAACCTTATTTCAGTATGATGACTTCAAAACTAATCATATCTCTATAATAATTAGGGTTTGAGTGAAAAACCCTAACTAGTGGCATACATCAAAACATTAATTATCATATATGAATCCCATAAATTATGCTAAGTGTATCAGCATTCAATGGTTTAAAACCCTAACATGCGATAATACAACAAAACCACATATGAATAATTTTCATATGTTTTAACTGTAATAAGGATGGCTCTGATACCACTGTTGGGAATCCGGTGCACCGTAGCGGAAGTGTAATTTCAAAATGATGAAATTGGCACCATAATCCCTTAGCCAAGATCTCCTTATTCAGGATTAAAACATATAATGAACATAAAAACTTATATTGTTAGAATTAGGGTACCAACCTGTAATCGCTAATTCCAATAAAGTTTGATGTTGAAAGGGCTGATTGAATCCACTAGGCATCCAAATGTCCACCCTCCAATGGTGATCCACAAGATGATTGATCAAGATGCAAGCTTCTTTGAAATTCCTTCACTTGAATTCTTATCCTAGAACTCAAGAGGACTATGGCTTTAAAACTTCAGGGTAGGGGCTCCTTACTTCCTTTCTTTCTTCTTCCTCTCCCTTTCTTAAGACCTTGTCCTAAGAATAAAACTCTTGTCTTGAAGGAGGAGAAGGATTTAAGACACTAATGTCTTAAAGTAAAGGAAATAGAAACAGAGTAGGAGTTCTTTTCTTTTACCGATCAAGAGATTATTCCTATCTCTTGTTTTGGACTTGAGTTTCAACAGAGAAGAGAACTCTGTAAGAGGGAAACTCTCTGTGTCCTAAACAAGCTAAGGAGGAATCAGTTTCCTGGAGAGAAAAGACAATAAAAATAAACTCTGTTGTTCATTCATAAAACACCCGAGACCTTTGTTGTTTAAATAGATTACAGAGAGATGTCTTCTCAAAAGAACACAACTCTCCATAAACATCATTCCACTTTGTCTCACGCCCCTTCCCTATTTCTCACGCCCCATTCTCCCATCTCACGGCCTTCCAGATTAAATCCCATGGCTTTTCTTAAAGGAAAAATCGTGGTGTTTTAAAAAGGAAAGGGGTCGCGACTTTTCATCTCTGAAGAGATGTTATTTCGCATGCCCGGGAAGAGTTAGCGCATTCCTTCTTTCTTAAAATCCCATCAGCCATTGGATTCCCATCCAAGGGGGAGAGATGGTGTGCTAATTATTAAGAAAGGAGGCCACCACATCTTAATTCATCGGAGAATTAAGCGGGGCGCGCCAAGAGTCCATGCGCCATGGACTCTTCCAAATGGCACGCCAAGAGTCCATAAGCTAATGGACTCTTGGCATTTGGCATGGAAAAGCAAAAGGGGCGGGTGGGGAGGCTAGCCTAGTTACATGGCTAGCCAATAGGGTTAGCCATAATCCCAATTAACTCAATTAGGGTCTAATTAGGTCCAATTAGAACCCAATTTGAACCAATCCGGAACCCTAATTCGAATTCGATTCGAATAGAAGCTAAGGTTTGCAACACCTGCTAGAGTGTTATCCTGCAAAGATGATTTAATTCCAAATTAAACTCTTGATCGATCCTCTTAAGTGTGTGACCCATTGGGTTCCACATCTAGCCAGCAGTGGGTTCGAATACAAGTTGACCTAATTTGATTAGAACTCTTTCTAATCGATTTAGGTCAAATCGGGCTTACCCAATTCGATTAATTAGGACTCTTCCTAATAAATGATCTTTGAATTTGATCAACCAACAAGACAAGATTGACATCTAGCAATGTGTTATGTCTACCCGAAAGATATGAAAATTCTGGTGAAATACCAAAATTATCCTTCATTAGAGAGTTACCGTACAATTAAATCTTTCGATCAGCCTGCACCCAAAATATATCTTTGGATATGGATATTTGTCAAATCCAATATTATATTTATTTCTAGCTCAATCTTATATCGATGATTCAATTATCTTGATATTAGAAACCATCTCTAATATCTTTACTTTGATCAAAGATTCACTGAATCATCATCCGATTATTAACTAGCTGGATGCAATCTCCTCTTACTAAGAGTGATCGATTCCTTGTTGACCTACTCATTACCTTCATATCCAATTCACCATTCCCAGTATCAATCCTGTGCATGACTCAGTGTCATGATTAGGATTGGACCAAAGAATGGGTTCAGTACATAAGGTACTTATGGCAGTCTCAGGTCAAAAGATTACTTGTACCACTCCCACTATGAGAACCTTCTATTGACATGTTGCTAAGACTCCATTAGATGTTCTCAAGTTGGACATATCAGTGAACTCATTCTCCAATGAGCACCCACATCCCAGTATTAGTGTCATACACAAGTGACTGTGAGAGCAATCACCCTTTTCAGTATACATGGGATGTGCTAGTCTTACCGGAAAACCCTGATCCCCTACTCAGGGTTCCTTTGACTAGGAATACTTTAGATTAAGGTTTTAAGATTTTAGGTCTCACTGGTATGATCTCATCATAACCCTAAAATCATAGCCCTAATCTATGGGGTTCATCATATAATAGAAACACAGCGTATTATGGAAAATAATGCCTTTATTTAGAAAATTGTCAATTACAATGGTTTGTGAGACACAACATAGATTGGCTTGTAGGGCATATCCCTTTCAAGAAGAAAAGACAAGGACATGGATCATCCTCCCACTGAATCAATCAGTTTCCAGGAGAGTTGAATCAATTCAACAATTGATCCTTGGGCACCTATAGATCAGTCAGACCGATCAACCTGGGTGACATGGGTTAACTCGAGTCATTGAGCTTTTCCAATCAATTCTGGTCGACTCGACTAGCCAGGTAGGTGAGATCATGGGTGAGTATCCGCCATTAACCATCTTTCCTAGACACCAACCAAGTTGGCCGGGAAAGAGGTAGCCTCATGCAACCATGATCAACATGCCAAACCTACCTTGACACCAGTCGGTTTACCAGACTCGATCAGACTAGCCTAAAGACTCGGGCTTCCACTGAGCCACAAATTGGATCCATTTTAGATGAACGGATCAACCAATCTAACTATTAAATAGTTCTAAAGAAGGGCCTTAAACAAGTTTTATTTAATCTTCTTGTAATCCAGTTCAACCAAACATTGGTCTAACCCAGTTAAAAAAAAAAAAAGAACCCAATTAGAAAACTAACCCAATTTAACCCAGAAATGGCTTATTCATGTCAAATTAGATTTCATAAACCTAATAATTAAATTTTAATAAGCCATACATTTAATCAAAACATTTTTAATTAAGTGTCAATGTAAAACATTTTTACATTACAAAATCATGCATCATATCTAGATTTTATTTTATAAACATTTCATGGCCCAATAATTAACAGACATGTCAAAACTGTATCTGAACTAAAATAATTTTAATTCCAAGATTTCCTTAAAGGATCCTTCTGAAGAGGCCAACACAGACGATCCGCTTCATGTCAAAGACACACGGTCATGGTGAAGGTCTCAACTAGGTTCCTAAAAGTATTATCAGGATACAAAAAGTAGATTAAACTATTTTTAATCTAACATGCATCAAGATTATGTTACACCTGACAACCTGGCTCTGATACCAATGAAAGTTAAAAAGGGCTTTTGCAGGTGCCTACTCTAAGCATGCAACAGCAGGGAGCAGGTAAGTATTTTAAAATAATTTTAAAATGCACAGCGAAAAAACTTGCTCCATGCAAGATCTAAAACGATCTGGAAGCATGTGCAGACTAAAACATGTTATAAAATGGGCATGTAATGTTTATAAAATATTTTAAATGTTTAGATCTACGCATGCATGAATTTTAAAATCAAAACCCATACCTTATTCCTGCTTGGAATAAATCTGGTATAGTTCTAGAATAACTGGGAAACAGGAATAATTTTATTCCTGTTGTCTTCCTCTTCAGACATTGGAATGCTTTGTTATCTTTTGCTTCAACAACAACAATGGCCAATCCGAATGACCAATCTTTGGTCTCCTCTCTATCACCAACAGCAAGGACTTCTCTTGCTACAAATGGAGAAGGGATAGGTGAGGATCTTCAACATTGAATCACTCTTGTTATTCTCCCAAAACAACAAAAGTTAAAATCTGCAACTCAAAAAAACAAGACACTTAAAGAAAAAAGAGCGTTGATCCGGCTCTTAAGTGCTCAAATGAGCACTCTCTAGAGGGGGAACACACGTGGGACTCCACAGACCCGATTCTCAGGCGATGCTAGTCACCGGAAAACACCTTCAAACGGTGGGAAGAAGCTATGTTGTTTTGCTGCAATGTTTCTCCAAACAGAGCACGAACTTCTTCCAATGAGCACAAGAAACAGGGACAAATAGAATTGATTTTTCCTCCCAATCAATTTCCTAAACCCACCCTAAAAATCTATGGTGAAAGGATGATTAAATCTCTCAAAAAAAAATAAGAATCCAGAGAGATATTGTAAGCCTCACGATTTTCTGCACTGCTAAAAGAACATCGCCCAGCAGAAAAAAAATATATGCAGCGATGAACCAATCCAACCGGTGATTTTGGGAGGTGAAAGGTCTTGCGGGAAAACAAAAGGCAGCACCGATTAAAAATGAATTCAATTCATTTCAATGAAGTAATCAAAATGAGTTAAAATCTAGCCAAAACAAAATAAAAGGGGAGAAGAAGGGATGCCCAAAAGCTCTGTTCGCCCAAAACAGCAAATCACCGTGAAGACCGGTTCAAAGGGTCAAAAACTAATGAAAACGGTTTAAATAAAAAAACCAATGGTTCAAAATAGGTTCGTCCATATAATTAGATCAAAATCTAATTATCAGAAGGCTTGGTCTAGTCCTGGTTAACCAGAAAAAATTCTTGATAAATCAGAATAAAATTTGATAGACTCAAACCCAGGTCAATCCAATGTGCTCAATCAAACCGTCATCGATAAGATTCCTAATCAAATATTGGTACCTGGATCAGGGAGTAATCCTCTATGGCGTGTGACCTCATAGGTTCGAACCTAGGTAGTAGCACTGGAACAATTCCAGTACCAGCACAAGATACCATCTAGCAATGGGTCCCGACGTCCGGATAGGTCGAAGATGCGGGAGCAAACTGTCGAACCTCTGGCATATGGTTACCGTATAGTTCATCCCTTTGACCTCTAATGCTCAGGACGACTGAGATTGGGCTGCCAACCTAGTCTGAGTTAGTCGACAACGTGTCTCAACCTTGCAAGCCCAGTGACTCTTCACTAGGACTACCCCGGCCGAGGATTTGCTAAATTGAGATACTGCGAGACATTCAATCCAAACTGTTTGGACAGGTCTATTCCATCTTGGTCCATCACTGCTCCACAAGTACTTGCTTGTACCCAGAAACCTTCCATCACCGGATTAAAAATTTGGGTAGTCCAGCACCAAAGCACACGGAGTTGCTTGCAAGCTACCGTGATGACCTCAGGTCGGAGGGACACATATACCCATATCCAATCGTGAGTTTCCCTTTGGCAGAAAGGGGGTGCATGGAGTCACATTCAATGAGTTACCACATATCCCACTTGTAGATCACATCAGTGTCACCACACTCATTTGGTCAAGAGGACAGCCAAACGATGTGAACTGCAACAACCTATACTTGATATATTTCCGTCCAGTACAATATATCCTTTGGTTGTGAACAGGGTTTAAGGACCAGTCGATACATCCTCTCTGTATCGGAGTTAGTGTAGTCCTAAGGTCTTCATCACATGGAAAGAGTTCATTTCAGGAAAATACAATATGTGATGAGCTGCCAAAAATAATATTTTATTAATTCACAAAAAAGAATACAATACTCAGCACAACCGCCTACAACCCAGGTGATTGGCTTTGGGACACAATTCCCAACAACTCCCACTTGAACTAAAGCCAATCAGAAGAGTATTTAATACCCATTTCCCATTTATAATAGTCGAACTCTTTTATTCCGAGGGCTTTAGTGAAGGGGTCGGCCAGATTTTCTTTTCCATCGATCTTCAGAAGATTGATGTCGCCTCGTTCCACGATTTCTCGTACGAGGTGGTAGCGCCGCAGAATGTGCTTGGTGCGGTGATGTGCTTTAGGCTCCTTAGCTTGAGCAATGGCTCCAGTGCTGTCACAGTACACCGGAACAGGCCATCTAGGAAAGGTGCCACCCCTAGCTCTCCAAGAAACTTCCGCAACCATACAGCTTCCTTTGCTGCATCTGATGCTGCAATATATTCTGCTTCGCATACCGAGTCTGCAACAGTTGCCTGCTTAGAACTTTTCCAGCAAATCGCTCCTCCGTTCAGGGTAAATACAAACCCTGACACACTCTTGCTATCATCTTTATCCGACTGGAAACTGGAGTCAATGTACCCCACAAGTTTCAAGTCAGGTTCTCCATAAATCAGCCATTGATCTTTAGTATTTCTTAAATACCTAAGGATGGTCTTAACCACCTTCCAATGCGCCTCACCTGGGTCAGACTGGTATCTGCTTTCTACTCCTAGTGAGTATGCCACGTCTGGTCTAGTACAAGTCATAGCATTCATGATAGAGCCTACTGCAGAAGCATAAGGTACTCTACTCATGCGCTCTCTTTCCTCAGGTGTTGTCGCACAATCCTTCTTGGAAAGAGTAATTCCAGAACCTATCGGAAGATAGCCTTTCTTGAAATTTTCCATGCTGAACCATTTCAGCACGGTGTCAATGTACGTAGACTGGGACAGTCCCAAAAGCTTCTTAGATCTATCTCTATAGATCTTCATACCTAGTATGTAAGAAGCTTCACCCAAGTCCTTCATGGAGAACTGAGATGATAACCAGACCTTTATTCCTTGTAATGATGCGACATCATTCCCGATTAAGAGAATGTCATCAACATACAGTACTAGGAATACAATCACAGAACCATTAACCCATTTATAGATGCACGGTACTTCTCCGTTCCTAACGAAGCCATACGATTTGATGCATCTATCAAACCGTAAGTTCCAACTTCGAGACGCTTGCTTGAGTCCATAGATGGACCTCTACAACTTGCATACTTTTGATTCATCTGTGGATGTGAACCCTTCAGGTTGTATCATATACACCTCCTCTTCCAGCTCCCCATTTAAGAAAGCGGTTCGGACATCCATCTGCCAGATTTTGTAATCAAAATATGCTGCCAAAGCAAGCATGATCCGAATGGACTTGAGCATTGCCACAGGGGAGAAAGTCTCATCATAATCGATACCATATCACTGACGATACCCTTTGGCAACCAGACGGGCTTTATAGGTCTCTACCTTCCCATCTGCATCCCTTTTCCTCTTGATGATCCATTTACACCCGATGGGTTTTATTCCTTCAGGCAGATCAACCAATGTCTAAACATTGTTGATTTCCATGGACTCCATTTCAGATCACATGGCACCAAGCCATGCCTCAAAGTCAGATCTCTGAAGTGCATCCATATAGGTGATCGGATCCTTATTGTTCTCATCGAGCTCAATGGGATCGCCATCCCGGACCAAGAAACGGTAGTATCTGTCCGGCTGACGCGGTATTCTACCATATCTCCTAATGGGTTCAGGGTGTGAGTCAATCACAGCAGGTTCCACGATGTCCTTAGAGTGTGCAGGTTCTTCTATTGGCTGAACTTCATCAAGTTCAATCTTAGAAGCTATAGTTCCTTCTCCAAGGAACTCCTTTTCCAAAAGATAGCTCTAAGAGCAACGAACACCTTTTGTTCATTCTCCAAGTAGAAGAAATACCCTTTGGTTTCCTTAGGATAACCAATGAATAAACACCTGTCAGACTTAGGACCAAGTTTGTCTGCGTCTAAATGTTTTACGTAAGCCAGACAACCCCAGACCCGAAGGTGTGAGATTGAGGGTTTATGTCCATTCCACATCTCATACGGAGTGGAGACAACCGACTTACTTGGAACATTATTTAACAAGTAACAGGCTGTCTGAAGTGCATATCCCCAAAAGGATAGCGGCAGAGTTGCAAAGCCCATCATTGATCGAACCATGTCCAACAAGGTTCGATTTCTCCTTTCAACACACCATTCAACTGCGGTGTTCCTGGAGGAGTCCACTGAGAGAGAATTCCATTCTCCTCAAGATATGTCAAAAATGCACCAGATAAGTATTCACCACCTCGATCAGATCGAAGGATTTTAATACTTTTTTCCAGTTTGCTTTTCTACTTTATTACGGTATCGTTTGAACATTTCAAATGACTCAGACTTATGTCTCATTAGAAATACATAACCGAACCTCGAAAAGTCATCTGTAAATGTAATGAAGTATTTGTATCCTCCTCTAGCACTAATTGTCATCGGTCCACATACATCAGTATGTATTAGACTTAGAAGTTCTGTAACTCGTTCACCTTTTCCAGAAAAAGGTGACTTGGTCATTTTACCAAGTAAACAGGATTCACAAGTGGGCAGTGATTCAGAATCACTGACCTCGAGAAGTCCATCTCCTCGCATCTTGTTTATCCTATTTTGGTTAATATGACCTAGTCTACAGTGCCAAAGATACAAATCGTTGACATCATCTAATCTTGGGCATTTGCAAGAAGTGTACATTACACTAACAGGCCTAGATAGTACGTATATGTCATTATTTAATCTAGCTTTCATTATAACACAATTATTCAAAATAACATTGCAAAAATCTCCTTTTATTAATAGTTCAAAACCACAATTGGCCAAAAGGCCTACAAGATTATGCTTATAATGAAACTAGGACAATAGTGACATTCGACTAGTTCGACAGTACAAGACTCAAAGACAAGACGCAGGACTCCAACCGCCAGTACTGGAACACGATTTCCATTCCCGACGCTCAGAAACTGTTCTCCATCTTCAAATCTTCTGCTAACTTGAAGTCCCTGTAACGAATTACAAACATGAATTGGACTACCAGTATCCAATACCCAGTTAGCAGTATCAACAATTGAGTAATTACAAGGTTTTATCATATAAATACCTTGTTCAGCAGACTTCTACTTCTTCGGCCTGTTCGGATCAAGGGACGCAATATAAAGATGACAGTTCCTCTTCCAGTGTCCTTTCTTCTTGCAGTAGAAGCACTCTGCAGAGGACTGATCAGCCTTATACTTCCTGGTCTGACTAGGGCCAGGAGCATTCTGCACCTTCTTTCCCTTTTTATTTTTTCTTCTTCCCTTTCTTAAAGGGACGACGACCTCTACTTCCTCCCACTAAATTCACCACCCCCTTATTCAGTTGGTGGTCTTTCTCGAAAGTCTGCAGCAACCCCAAAAGACCATGGTAGTTGACTGCAGGCTTGTTCATTCTGTAATGATCAAGAAAGTCAAGATAGGAGGAAGGAAGAGAATTTAGGATCGCATCCTTGCCGAGCTGCTCGTGCAAGGGGCATCCGAGTTTGCCCAACTTTTCAATCAACTCGATCATGTACAATACATGATCAGTGATTGAACCACCATTCAGCATCTTGGAATTGTAGATGGCACAAGACACTTTGTATCGTTCTACATCATCCGGGGTGCCGAAGGATTCCTTCAACTTTTGAAGGATTTCATCAGGTTGGGCCTCCTCGAATTTGCGACTGAACTCGTCGTTCATAGCCGCAAGCATAATGCAACGGACAGTAGTCCGATCAGAAACCCACTTCAAGTAAGCGTCTCTGACCGCACTCCATGCATTTGCAGGAGGGATTTCAGGCGTCGGATCCGTTATCACATAGAGGATCCGTACGTGCTCCAGAACAATTCTTAACCTTCGATACCAACTATCGAAGTTATGACCCTTCAACTTCTCGTTATCAAGAAGTGACCGGAGCGATAAGTTTGAAGACATCTGAAAAGAAAACAAGACCACATTAGTTTATGAATTAATAACTTAACCAAAAGACTTGGACTTTAGTCTAAAGGTTTCTCCCACTAATTTTTCAGATTGGTAGCCTTTAATTCCAATCCGTGAAAACAACATCTTTTCAAGTGGGTACTGAAATCCAATAGGCCTCGCATGAGCCCGACTATGGCTAGCTCACCCATACGAGCCTAATGGTAGGTTCGTAAACCAATTGTTTCCCTAAACAATCTTCAGTATTTTATTTTGCCCCAGAGAACACCCCAATCGGCCTAGGGGCCTCCTATTGCAGGTCTCTTGTTAGGTCCAACCATTAAAATGACAAATCCAATGCTTCCAGCTAACAAAAGACCAAGCCCGACTATGGCCGGCCGACCTGGTCCCGTTAAGGAGGTTGCACTAAACCATCATCGATCAGATAGAAATTTCAGTCGCCGGATGTACACCCATTCTATGGAACTGTCGATGCACACCAAGCTAGTGGACACATTTCTATCCAACTTAATGGGAGGCTAAGACACTGTCAACTCTTTGACTTAGTCTTTTAAGGACCTAATAATTTTAGAGGAATTTTAGTTGTGACAGAAGAAAAGACAAGGACATGGATCATCCTCCTACTAATCAATCAGTTTCCAGGAGAGTTGAATCAATTCAATAATTGATCCATGGGCACCTATAGATCAGTCAGACCGATCAACCTGGGTGACATGGGTTAACTCGAGTCATTGAGCTTTTCCAATCAGTTCTGGTCGACTCGACTAGCCAGGTAGGTGAGATCATGGGTGAGTATCCGCCATTAACCATCTTTCCTAGACACCAACCAAGTTGGCCAGGAAAGAGGTAGCCTCATGCAACCATGATAACAGCCAAACTTACCTTGACACCAGTCGGTTTACCAGACTCGATCAGACTAGCCTAAAGACTCGGGCTTCCACTGAGACACTAATTGGATCCATTTTAGATGAACGGATCAACCAATCTAACTATTAGATAGTTCTAAAGAAGGGCCTTAAACAACTTTTGTTTAATCTTCTTGTAATCCGGTTCAACTAAACATAGGTCTAACCCAGTTAAAAAAAAAAAAGAACCCAATTAGAAAACTAACCCAATTTAACCCATAAATGGCTTATTCATGTCAAATTAGATTTCATAAACCTAATAATTAAATTTTAATAAGCCATACATTTAATCAAAACATTTTTAATTAAGTGTCAATGTAAAACATTTTTACATTACAAAATCATGCATCATATCTAGATTTTATTTTATAAACATTTCATGGCCCAATAATTAACAGACATGTCAAAACTGTATCTGAACTAAAACAATTTTAATTCCAGATTTTCTTAAAGGATCCTTCTGAAGAGGCCAACACAGACGATCCGCTTCATGTCAAAGACACACGGTCATGGTGAAGGTCTCAACTAGGTTCCTAAAAGTACTATCAGGATACAAAAAGTAGATTAAACTATTTTTAATCTAACATGCATCAAGATTATGTTACACCTGACAACCTGGCTCTGATACCAATGAAAGTTAAAAAGGGCTTTTGCAGGTGCCTACTCTAAGCATGCAACAGCAGGGAGCAGGTAAGTATTTTAAAATAATTTTAAAATGCACAGCGAAAAAACTTGCTCCACGCAAGATCTAACACGATCTGGAAGCATGTGCAGACAAAACATGTTATAAAATGGGCATGTAATGTTTATAAAATATTTTAAATGTTTAGATCTACGCATGCATGAATTTTCAAATCAAAACCCATACCTTATTCCTGCCTGGAATAAATCTGGTATAGTTCTGGAATAACTGGGATAACGGAATAATTTTATTCCTGTTGTCTTCCTCTTCAAATGTTGGAATGCTTTGTTTTCTTTTGCTTCAACAGCAACAATGGCCAATCCAAATGACCAATCTTTGGTCTCCTCTCTATCACCAACAGCAAGGACTTCTCTTGCTACAAATGGAGAAGGGATAGGTGTGGATCTTCAACGTTGAATCACTCTTGTTATTCTCCAAAAATAACAAAAGTTAAAATCTGCAACTCAAAAAAATAGGACACTTAAACAGCAAAAAGAGCGTTGATCCGGCTCTTAAGTGCTCAAATGAGCACTCTCTAGAGGGGGAACATGCGTGGGACTCCACAGACCCGTTCTCAGCGATGCTAGTCGCCGGAAAACACCTTCAAACGGTGGGAAGAAGCTATGTTGTTTTGCTGCAATGTTTCTCCAAACAGAGCACGAACTTCTTCTTCCAATGAGCACAAGAAACAGGGACAAATGGAATTGATTTTTCCTCCCAATCAATTTCCTAAACCCACCCTAAAAATCTATGGTGAAAGGATGATTAAATCTCTCAAAAAAAATAAGAATCCAGAGAGATATTGTAAGCCTCACGATTTTCTGCACTGCTACTAAAAAAACAGCGCCCAACAGAAAAAATATATGCACCGATGAACCAATCCAACCGGTGATTTTGGGAGGTGAAAGGCCTTGCGGGAAAACCAAAAGGCAGCATCGATTAAAAACAATTAAATTCGTTTCAATGAAGCAATCAAAATGAGTTAAAATCCAGCCAAAACAAAATAAAAGGGGAGAAGAAGGGACGCCCAAAAGCTCTGTTGCCCAAAATAGCAAATCACCGTGAAGACCGGTTCAAAGGGTAAAAAACTAATGAAAACGGTTTAAATAAAAAAACCAATGGTTCAAAATAGGTTCATCCATATAATTAGATAAAAATCTAATTATCAGAAGGCATGGTCTAGTCCTGGTTAACCATAAAAAACCCTGATAAATCAGAACAAAATTTGATAGACCCAAACCCAGGTCAATCCAATGTGCTCAATCAAACCGTCACCGATAAGATTCCTAATCAAATATTGGTACCTGGATCAGGGAGTAATCCTCTATGGCGTGTGACCTCATAGGTTCGAACCTAGGTGGTAGCACTGGAAAAATTCCAGTACCAGCACAAGATACCATCTAGCAATGGGTCCCGGCGTCCGGATAGGTCGAAGATGAGGGAGCAAACTGTCGAACCTCTGGCATATGGTTACCGTATAGTTCATCCCTTTGACCTCTAATGCTCAGGACGACTGAGATTGGGCTGCCAACCAAGACTGAGTCAGTCGACAACATGTCTCAACCTTGCAAGCCCAGTGACTCTTCACTAGGACTAACCCGGTCGAGGATTTGCTAAATTGAGATACTGCGAGACATTCAATCCAAACTGTTTGGACAGGTCAATTCCATCTTGGTCCATCACTGCTCCACAAGTACTTGCCTGTACCAAGAAACCTTCAATCACCGGATTAAAAATCCGGGTAGTCCGGCACCAAAGCACAGGGAGTTGCTTGCAAGCTACCGTGATGACCTCAGGTCGGAGGGACACATATACCCATATCCAATCGTGAGTTTCCCTTTGGCAGAAAGGGGGTGCACGGAGTCACATTCAATGAGATACCACATATCCCACTTGTAGATCACATCAGTGTCACCACACTCATTTAGTCAAGAAGACAACCAAACGATGTGAACTGCAACAACCTATACTTGATATATTGCCGTCCAGTACAATATATCCTTTGGTTGTGAACAGGGTTTAAAGACCAGTCGATACATCCTCTCTGTATCGGAGTCAGTGTCGTCCTAAGGACTTCTTCACATAGAAAGAGTTCATTTCAGGGAAATACAATATGTGATGAGCTGCCAAAAATAATATTTTATTAATTCACAAAAAAGAATACAATACTCAGCACAACCGTCTACAACCCAGGTGATTGGCTTTGGGACACAATTCCAACAGGCATTCACTGCCATACAGTTGACAAGCCCAATCGCCTAACTTTGGCTGGCCCCAACCAGCCCAGCAACTCCCCTGAGTCACTGCACACAACAATGGCCCTCTCCCATTGCTGCCCACCAGCAGAAGATCTCGTTCTCCCTCTGCCCAGCAGGGTCCCCTGTCCCTGCTTCATGCTGCAGGCTCTCACAGATCTTGTTATGTGTCTGGCTGAAAACACCTCTCTGCTGTTGGCTGAAACTGCAGCACTCTCCTAGCAACTGCTGCCAACCACCCTGCCACCTTGGCTGGTTGTTTCTGCCCATTTGCCACTTGTCCATGGTGGGAGTTGCTGGAAACTGCCCAGCAATCGTTGGTAACCTCCCAGCCAACTGCTGCCTTGGTCCATGCATGCCTGTGCCCGCGCTCGCATCGATGCCCGCATCCACGCGCGTCCTAGCCCATGCTTCCGCGCGTCATGGCCTTCGTGTGACCGCGCCAGTGCCCGCGCGCATCCCGTCTTGTGCCAGAGCGCGTCCTGGCCTGCGTGCACCCGCGCACACCCGCGCCCCCATCCTCGCATGCCCTACCCCATGCCTGCGCGCGTCGTGGCCTGTGCACCCCTGCACGCGCCCTCGTCCTGGCCGTGCCAGTGCGCGTCCTGGCCTGCGCGCACCTGCGCACGCACTCGCCCGCATCCGTGCACGTCCTGCCCTGTGCCTGCGCGCCCTGGCCTGCGCACCCCCGCGCGTGCCCATGCCTGGGTCCTGGACGTGCCTGCGCATGTCCTGGTCGTGCCTGCGTACGTCCTTGCGTGCGCTCACCCGCGCGCACCCGCGCCCTTGTCCTGGCCATGCCTTTTGCGTGTCCGCTCGTGTCCTGGCCTGCGCTCGCTCGCGTGCACCCGTGTGCGCGTCCGCTCGTGTCCTGGCCATCGTCCACGCGCGTCCCGGCCAGTGTGCGCCCGTGCCCATGCCTGCATTCGTCCCAGGCTATCCAAACGCGAGTCCTGGCCTGCTTTTGCTTGTGCGTGCGCCTGTGCGCGTCCCAGGCTTTCCAGACGTGAGTCATGGCCTTCTTTTGATTGTGCGCATGCCTGTGCGCTTCTCAGGCTATCCAGACGCGAGTCCTGGTCTGCTTTCACCCGTGCGCACCCCAGCGTGTGCCCGCATGCCTCCATGCACCCGTGCGCCTCCGTGCATCTGCTGCCTTGCTTGCGCTAGCGTGCCTTCGTGGTGCGCAGCCTTGCACGCAACGTGTGCCTTGTGCCACACCCGGCTGCCTCCATGCCGATGTATGCTAGGTCATGCCTGTGCACACCCATAGGAACCTCACCCAGGCTAGCACCGCCTTGCACACCTCCTGTGTGCGTCTAGCCTGGCATCCCCTTGCCAAGCCAGCCCCGCTTGGCCTTTGGTTATGCCGAGCAGCAAGGGCCTAACAATTCCCCCGCACTCAAGATAGACGACGTCCTCATCGTGTCGCCAGCCACATACCGCTGCGCTCTATCTTCAAACTGCTACCCTGCAGTTTTGTGAGGTTAACCGTCACTCACACGTAGTGGACACACACCACTGCCTAGCCAACCGTCAGTAACCCTCAACCAACTGTCCAGCCTGCTGGTCACCAAGTGACTCGAGTTCGTCCGAGTCCAATGATCACATGACCCGTGTCTGGGTTTCTGGCAACCGCCCCACAACCGCTTTGCAACCGTCTCTTGCACCGCGCCTAGCTGCTCCAGCCTTGGTTTGGACTTGGCACACACAGCCCAAGTGCCCACATTTGGCCTTGGCTGAGCTCGGGCTTGGTTACTCGTGCCTAGCAGCATGCGCACCTCCGCGCGCCCACTCGGCACCGTGCGCACACCCGCGCGCCCCTCTGGTTTGGCTACTCTCGCCTAGCAGCACGCGCAGCTCCGTGTGCCCACTCAGCACCGCGCGCACACATGCGCGCACCTACCGCTGCGCTGCGCGATTGTCCCGCACGCACCCTGGTCCAGCCACCTACTGTACCATGTGCATGTCCCACGCACACCCGAGTCCGGCCTGCAGTAGTGCCGTGCGCTTGTCTCGTGCACGCCCGGGGCCAGCCACCTGCTGTACCTTGCGATGTCCCGCACACACCCGAGTCCAGCCTGCAGTAGTGCCATGCGCATGTCTCGCGCATGCCCGGATCCAGCCACCTACTGTATCATGCACATGTCCCGCACACACCCGAGTCCAGGCTGCAGTAGTGCCGTGCGCATGTCTCGCGCATGCCCGGGTCCAGCCATCTGTTGCTGTGCTGTGTGCTCGCCCCGCACGTGCCCGGGTCCAGATGCCTGAAAACCATCAGGAACCCGAGTCCAACTGCACAGCCTGCCAGCAACCCAGGGACTCGAGTCCAGGCCCTAAGAAAACACCAGTGACCCGAGTACGGCCTTCGCTGTGCCGTGCACTTGCCTCATGCGCGCCGCGGGTCCAGCAACCCTATGACGCACTGGATGCCCACGTTCCAGTGTTCCAAAGACGTGCACCCGCATGCCCTATTGTGGCTTGGCATTGTCCAGCCAAACCACCATGCCCGACATCTCTTTTATGCCAAGCATCGGGGTCCTAACAAACCCCTGCTGTACTGCACATGCTCAACCCACACGCGCCCGGATCCGGCATACTGTTGTGCCGCACGCTTATCCCTCGTGGGCCTGGTTGCGGACCTCCTTTGCACTGGGAGCACACATCCCAGCACACTAAGGACATGCGCCCGCACGTCCTGTCTTGGCACTGCTCCGCATGCACTCGGCCCGGCCGTGGCCTCCACTGCTCGGCTTGTGCCCTTTGTTGCTGCCCCGAATCATCTCCTTAGTTTGGTTAGCGTCATCTTGGAGACAAAATCTGTAACCCCAGCCTCGTACGAGGCTCTGATACCAATTTGTCATGCCGGAAGTTCTTGGCATAGATTTTTCGGCGTGCGGCACTAAGGATCCCTTCCTTAGTCAGCCACCTCCCGTGTCTTGTACCTTTGCTGGAGCTTGCTGTAGTGAGCAACCTGATGTCCCGAGTCCTAGCGCTGGTTGTCTCGAGTCCCTTCACAGAATCTCCTTGCTGTTCCCAAATCCCAGCATATAACCAACCCAAGAGAAAGACTCAGATCTTACAGGGAAAAATCCCAACCAGATTGCATTCTCCTCTCAACCTGGATACAATGCTCTCTATTCTACCTCCTAGCAGAACCCCCAACAAAGCTCTCAGGTTTCCAGAACCTCACTTGCTGGAACAGTAATGGCCTCCTCTAGGAACACCCCCTACTCCAGTAGCAGAGGGCCACACACCCTCTTCAGCACTCTAATGTAGCTTACACCCCTGTCTATTAGCAAGAAGGATCATACACTTCTTCTCTTTGCTGCCTACAGCCATGGCACTCACTGCCATACGGTTTGACAATCCCAACCGCCTAGCTTTGGCTGGCCCAACCACCCAGCAACTCCCCTGAGTCACTGCACACAACAATGGCCCTCTCCATTGCTGCCAGCAGCAGAAGATCTCCTTCTCCCTCTGCCAGCAGGGTACCCTGTCCCTGCTTCTTGCTGCATGCTCTCACAGACCTGGTTCTGCTGCTGGTTCAAAACACCTCTCTGCTGTTGGCTAGAACTGCAGTACTCTCCTAGCAACTGCTGCTAACCACCAAGCCACCTTGGCTGGTGGTTTCTGCCCATTTGCCACTTGCCCATGGTTGGAAGTTGCTGGAAACTACCCAGCAACTGTTGGTAACCTCCCAGCCAACTGCTGCCTTGGTCCATGCACACTTGTGCCCGTGCCCGCGTCCGTGCCCGTGTCCATATGCATCCCAGCCCGTGCCTGCGCGCGTCCTGGCCTGCGCGCGCCCGCGCGCGTCTCGGTCTGTGCCTGCACGCGTCCTATCCCGCGCGCCCTTGCATGCCCTCGCCGACGTCCTCGCGCATCCTGCCCCGCGCCTGCACGCGTCCTGGCTTGCGCAACCCCCGCGCGCGCCCGCACCAGTGTCCCGGCCGTGCCTGCGCGCGCCCATGCACGCAAGCTTCCTCGCGCGTCCTGCCCCACGCCTTGCTCGTCCTGGCCTGCGCACTGCCGCAAGCTCCCGCGCCAGCATCCTGGCCGTGCCTGCATGCATCCAGGCCAGCGCGCACTCGCTCATGCCCGCGCCGGCGTATGCGCGCATCCTACCCCGTGCTTGTGCGCATCCTAGACTACGCACCTTCGCGCCCGGCCGCGCCCACGTCCTGGCTGTGCCTGCGCGCATCCTGGCCGTGCCTGCATGCGTACTGGCCTGCGCACGCCCGCGCGCACCCCCGCCCGCATCCCGGCCGTGCCTGCACGCGTCCTGGCCGTGCCTGCATGCGTCCTGGCCTACGCTCGCCAACGCGCACCCACGCCCGCGTCCGCTCGCGTCCTGGCTCGCGTCCGCGCGCATCCCGGCCAATCTGCGCCCATGCCCATGCTTGCACATTTCCCAGGCTATCCAGATGTGAGTCCTGGCCTGCTTTTGCCTGTGCGCATGCCTGTGCGCATCCCAGGCTATCCAGACATGAGTCCTGGCCTGCTTTTGCCTGTGCACGTCCCAGGCTGTCCAGACGCGAGTCCTGGCATGCTTTCGCCCGTGCGCGCCCCAGCGTGTGCCCGCATGCCTCCGTGCACCCGCGTGCCTCCATGCATCCGCTGCCTTGCTTGTGCTCGCATGCCTTCGTGCGTGCGTAGCCTTGCATGCACCGTGTGCCTTGTGCCACACCCGGCTGCCTCCATGCCGGTGTATGCTAGGTCATGCCTGTACACGCCCCTAGGAACCTCACCCAGGCCAGTGTCGCCTTGCACACCTCCTGTGTGCGTCTAGCCTGGTATCCCATTGCCAAGCCAGCCCCGCTCGGCCTTTAGCTATGCCAAGCAGCAAGGGCCTAACAATTCCCCCGCACTCAAGATAGACGGCGTCATCGTCGTGTCGCCAGCCACATACCACTGCACTCTATCTTCAAACTGCTACCCTGCAGTTTTGTGAGGATAACCATCCCTCACACGTAGTGGACACGCACCACTGCCTAGCCAACCGCCGGTAACCCTCCACCAACTGTCCAGCCTGCTGGTAACCAAGTGACTCAAGCCCGTCCGAGTCTAGCGATCACATGACCCGCGTCCGGGTTTCTAGCAACTGCCCCGCAACCGCTCTACAACAGTCGCATGCAACATGCCTAGCTGCTCCAGCCTTGGTCTGGACTTGGAACCCACAGCCCAGGTGCCCACAATTGGCCTTGGCTATGCTCGGGCATGGCTACTCATGCCTAGCAGCATGAGCACCTCCGCGTGCCCACTCGGCACCGCGCGCCCCACCGGTTTAGCTACTCTCGCCAAGCAGCACGCGCACCTCCGTGCGCCCACTCGGCACCACGCGCATGAAAGATTGTGCCCTGAAAGCCAATTGAAATATTGTAATTTTGATCCCAAAATCAATGAATTGACATTTTATAAAGGCATTATTTTCATCATTTGCTGTGTCTTTTTGATTTTATGATGAACCCCATAGATTAGGGCTATGGTTCTAGGGTTATGATGAGATCATACCAGTGAGACCTAAAGCCTTAAAACCCTAATCTAAAATATTCCTGGTCGATGGGACATTGAGTTGGGGATCATGTTTCCGGCAAGACCAGCACATCCTATATATGTTTTGTAATAAGGGTGACTGATCTCACAGTCACTTGTGTTTGACACTAATACTAGGATGTGAGTGTTCATTGGAGAATGAGTTCACTGAATTGATCCAGATTGAGAATATCTAATGGAACCTTATCTGTTTGTCAATAGATAATTCTCATAGTGGGAGTAGTGCATGTGGTCCTTTGACCTGAGACTACCATAGTACCTTATATACATGAATCCATACTTTGGTTCGCAGTCAATCATGACACTGAGTCATGCACGAGGTGATACTGGTTATGGTGGATTGTATATGAAGGTTGTGAGTAGGTCAACAAGGAATTGATCAGCCCTAGTAAGAGGGAATAGCATCCAGCTAATTTCAAATGATGGATTCAGGAAACCTTTGATCAAAGTATGAACATTAGAGTTATTTTCTAATGGTTCATTAATGAATCATCATTATAAAGATTGAGCTAGGGATGAATATGAAAATTGGATTTGACAAATATCCATATTCCTAATCATATTCGGGATGCAAGTTGATCAAAGGACTGAATTGCCCGGTAACTCACCACTGAAGGGTATTTTGGTAATTCCACCAAAATTCCACATCTTCCGGGTAGACATGATACGTTGCTAGACGTCAATCTTGTCTTGTAGGTATATGATTGAGTCATGGTAATTCAAATCAGTCAATTTGAATTAGATTCTAATTGACCGAGTCGAGCTAGTTTGAGTTGACCTAAATCGGCTTAGTTGAGATCTAACCGAATTAAGTCAAATAGCACTCGGACCTACTGCTGGCTAGGTGTGGAACCCAATGGGTCACACACAAAAGAAAATTGATGAAGGATTTAATTTGGAATTAAATCATGTTTGCAGGATAAACACACTAGCATGTGTTGCAGACCAAATTTCTATTCGAATCAGATTCGAATTTGGTTCCGAATTGGGCTTAATTGGGTTCTAATTGAACCAGATTAAGGTCCAATTTAATTTTTAGGACATTGGGCTAACCCATGGCTGAACCCAAGTGAATTTAATTCACTGAGACCCTCTCTCCAAGCCGCCCCCTCCCTTTTCTCACCCGCGCGCGCCAAGAAAGAAAAGTCCACGTGCGTGGACTTCTCTTAAATGCGTGAGAAACAAAACGTCGGAGAAAAAATCTGAAAAGGGGCATTTTCAGATCCTTGTCTGGCGCCCTTGGATCTGGATCTGATGGCCAGAAAAATTTAAGAAAAGGATCCGTCGCTTTTCGGTCGCAAATCCGTCTCCAAAAGTCGCGATCCTTCCTGAAGTTTTTCCGAGAGTTCTCCTCGTCGGAAAAACGAAAATCAAATCAGAGAATCATGATTTTTGGTTGAGGGGATGCGTGAGGGATGAGGGATCGTGATCCCTGGGGTTTCAGAGGGTTGCGTTGTTTCGAGATGACACCCCTCTGAGATCTATAAATAGGGTTGGGTTCTCGGGGGTTTTCACGCAACATAGTTCAGAGATCCAATTCCCTCACTTCCTCTCCAGAATACTCCTTCCTCTTGTTCTTGTTGGGTATTGTTTCCCTTACAGAGGTATCCTCTGTCGAAACTCTGACCCTAAACAAGAATAAGAAGAAGGTCTTGAACGGTAAAGGAAGAACAGGGAAAGGATCTTTTCTTCTTTTCTTTCTTGAATTAAGACTTTGACTGTCTTAATTTTTTTCTTCCAATTCAATTCAAGAAAAGGGATTCAAGAAAGGGAATTCTTGAAGAAAATTCAAGAAGAGGAAAGAAGGAAGAAAAGGAAATTTTCAAGAAAGAAAATTTCAGCCTAAAGGTCCAAGAATTGAATTCTTGAAAAAGAATTCAAGAAGAGGAACCAAGAAATAGAAATTTTGTCTTCATTGTTTTTCTGTGTGGATCACCATTGGAGGGTGAACATTTGGGCGCCTGGTGGAGATTCAGAGTTTGGATTTTGCGATACAGGTTAGTATCTTGATTTGAGATTAAATCTTATATAAACATCTTATATGTTTTTAATTCTTTTAAGGAGATTTTGGGTTGAAGGTTTGGTGAAGATTTCATTAAGATAAAAATTTTTTGAAATCTATGATTCCGCCTTGCCACCGAACCTTACAGCGCACACCTGCGCGCCCCTACTGCTGCGCTGTGCTTGTCCCGCGCGCCCAGGTCCAGCAACCTACTGTACCGTGCACATCTACCGCGAACACCTGAGTCCGGCTTGCAGTAGTGCCGTGCGCTTGTCTCGTGCATGCCTGGGTCCAGCCATATCCTGTACCGTGCGCATGTCCCGCGCACACCTGAGTCCAGCCTGCAGTAGTGCCATGTGCTTGTCTTGCGCATGCCCGGGTCCAGCCACCTGCTATACCGTGCACATGTCCCGCGTACACCCGAGTCCAGCCTCCAGTAGTGCCATGCGCATGTCTCGCGCACGCACGGGTCCAGCCACCTGTTGCTTTGCTGTGTGCTCGACCCGCACGTGCCCGGGTCCAGATGCTTGAAAACCATCAGGAACTCGAGTCCAACTGCACAGCCTGCCAACAACCCAGAGACTCGAGTCCAGGCCCTAAGAAAACACCAGTGACCCGAGTCCGACCTTCGCTGTGCCGCGCGCTTGCCTCACGCGCGCCACGGGTCCAGCAACCCTATGCCGCACTGGATGCCCACGTTCCAGTGCTCCAAAGACGTGCACCCGCATGCCGAAACGTGGCTTGGCATTGTCCGACCAAACAACCATGCCCGGCATCTCTCCTATGCCAAGCATAGGGGTCCTAACAAACCCTTGCTATACTGCACATGTTCAACCCACATGTGCTCGGATCCGGCCTGCTGTTGTGCCACATGCTTGTCCCCGCGCGCCCGGGTCCGGACCTCCTTTGCACTGGGACACACATTCCAGCACACTAAGGACATGCGCCCGCACGTCCTGTCTTGGCACTACTCCGCATGCGCTCGGCCCGGCCGTGGCCTCCACTGCTATGCTTGTGCCTATTGTTGCGCCCCGAATCCTCTCGTTAGTTTCAGTTAGCATCATCTTGGCACCAAAATCTGCAACCCCAGCCTCAAACGAGGCTCTGATACCAATTTGTCACGCTGGAAGTTCTTGGCACAGATTTTTCGGCGTGCGGCACTAAGGATCCATTCCTTAGTCAGCCTCCTCCCGGGTGCTTGCACCTTTGCTGGAGCTTGCTGCAGTCAGCAACCGGATGTCCCGAGTCCCAGCGCTGGTTGTCTCGAGTCCCTTGACAGAATCTCCTTGCTGTCCCCAAATCCCAGCACACAACCAACCCAAGAGAAAGACTCGAATCTTACAAGGAAAAACCCCCAACCAGATTGCATTCTCCTCTCAACCTGGATACAAGGCTCTCTGTTCTGCCCCTAGCAGAACCCCCAACAAATCTCTCATGTATCCCAGAAACCTCACTTGCTGGAATAGCAATGGCCTCCTCAAGGAACAACCCCCTGCTCCCAGTAGCAAGAGGGACCACACACCCTCTTCAGCACTCTAAGGTAGCATACACACCTGCCTAGCAGCAAGAAGGATCATACACCTTCTTCTCTTTGCTGCCTACAGCCATGGCACTCACTGCCATACGGTTGACAATCCCAATCGCCTAGCTTTGGCTGGCCCCAACCAGCCCAGCAACTCCCCTGAGTCACTGCACACAACAATGGCCCTCTCCCATTGCTGCCCAGCAGCAGAAGATCTCCTTCTCCCTCTGCCCAGTAGGGTCCCCTGTCCCTGCTTCTTGCTGCAGGCTCTCATAGACCTTGTTCTGCTGCTGGCTTAAACACCTCTCTACTGTTGGCTGGAACTACAGCACTCTCCTAGCATGTGCTGCCAACCACCCAATGACCTTGGCTGGTGGTTTCTGCCCATTTGCCACTTGCCCATGGTGGGAAATTGCTGGAAACTGCCCAGCAACTGTTGGTAACCTCCCAGCCAACTGCTGCCTTGGTCCATGCACGCCTGTGCCCGCGCCCGCGTCCATTCCTGCATCCACGCGCGTCCCAGCTCATGCCTACACGGGTCCTAGACTGCGCACGCCCAGCCCACGCGTGTCCTGGTCCATGCCTGCACGCATCCTGGCCGGTGTGCGCCCGCGCACGCCCTCGCCGGCGTCCTCGTGCGTCCTGCCCCGCACCTGCATGCGTCCTGGCCTGCGCACCCCCGCGCGCGCCAGTGCCAGCTCCCCCATGCCTGCGTGTATCCTGGCCTGCGCGCGCCTGCGCACTCCCGCACCTGCATCCTCGTGTGTCCTGCCCCGCGCCTGCATGCGTCCTGGGTTGCACACCCCCGCGCGCACCCGCGCCAGCATCCTGGCCGTGCCTGCGCTCACCTCGCGCACGCCCGAGCCGGCGTCCGCACGCATCCTGCCGCCTGCGCGTCATGGCCTGCGCACACCCCCCGTGGGCGCTCGCGCCCACGTCTTGGCCATTCCTATGCACGTCCTGGCCATGCCTGCATGCGTCCTGGCCTGCGCACGCCCGCGCGCACCCGTGCCGACGTCCCGGCCATGCCTGCACGCGTCCTAGCCATGCCGGCGTGCATCCTGGCCTAGCTCGCCCACATGCACCCGCGCCCACGTCCGCTCGCATCCTCGCCGCATCCGTGCATGTCCCGGCCAGTGTGCGCCCATGCCCGCGCTTGCATGCATCGCAGGCTATCCAGACGAGAGTCCTTGCCTGCTTTTGCCTGTGCACGTGCTTGTGCGCATCCCAGGCTATCCAAACACGAGTCCTGGCATACTTTTGCCTATGCACGTGCCTGTGCACATCCCAGGCTGTCCAAACGCGAGTCCTGGCCTGCTTTCGCCCGTGCATGCCCCTCCGTGCACCCGCGAGCCTCCGTGCACCCGCGCACCTCCATGCGTCCGCTTCCTTGCTTGTGCTCGCGTGCCTTCGTGTGCGCGCAGCCTTGCACGAACCATGTGCCTTGTGCCATGCCCGGCTGCCTCCATGCCAGTGTATGCAAGGTCATGCCTGTGCACGCCCCTAGGAACCTCACCCAGGCCAGCACCGCCTTGCACACCTCCTGTGTGCGTCTAGCCTGGTGTCCCCTTGCCAAGCCAGCCCCACTCGGCCTTTGGCTATGTCGAGTAGCAAGGGCCTAACAATTCCCCCGCACTTAAGATAGACAACGTCCTCATCGTATCGCCAGCCACATACCGCTGCGCTCTATATTCAAACTGCTACCCTGCAGTTTTGTGAGGTTAACCGTCTCTCACACGTAGTGGACACGCACCACTGCCTAGCCAACCGCCGGTAACCCTCCACCAACTGTCCAGCCTGCTGGTCACCAAGTGACTCGAGTCTGTCCGAGTCCAGCGATCACATGACCCACATACGGGTTTCTGGCAACTGCCTCGCAACCGCTCTGCAATCGTCGCATGCAACATGCCTAGCTGCTCCAGCCTTGGTCAGGACTTGGAACACACAGCCCAAGTGCCCACACTTGGCCTTGGCTGTGCTCGGGCATGGCTACTCGTGCCCAGCAGCATGAGAACCTCGGCGCGCCCACTCGGCACCGCGCGCACACCCGCACGCCCCTCCTATTTGGCTACTCTCGCCGGCAGCACGCACACCTTTGTTCACCCACTCGGCACCGCGCGCACACCTGCGCGCCCCTACTGCTGCGCTGCGCGATTGTCCCGCGCGTGCCCAGGTCCAGCCACCTGCTGTACCATGCGCATGTCCCGCGCACACCCGAGTCCGGCCTGCAGTAGTGCCGTGCGCTTGTCTCGTGCATGCCCGGGTCCAGCCACATGCTGTATCGTGTGCATGTCCCGCGCACACCCGAGTCCAGCCTGGAGTAGTGCTGTGCACATGTCTCGCACACGCCCGAGTCCAGCCACCTACTGTACCGTGCGCATGTCTGGCGTACACCCGAGTCCAGCCTCCAGTAGTGTCGTGCGCATGTCTCGCGCACGCCCGGGTCCAGCCACCCGCTGCTTTGCTGCGTGCTTGCCCCGCACGCGCCCGGGACCAGATGCCTGAAAACCATCAAGAACCCGAGTCCAACTGCACAGCATGCCAGAAACCCAGGGACTCGAGTCCAGGCACTAAGAAAATACCAGTAACCCTAGTCCGACCTTTGCTATGCCGTGCGCTTAACTCACGCGCGCCCCGGGTCCAGCAACCCAATGCCGCACTGGATGCCCACGTTACAGTGCTCCAAAGATGTGCACCCGCTTGCCCTATCATGGCTTGGCATTGTCCGGCCAAACCACCATGCCCGACATCTCCTATGCCATCCATCGGGGTCCTAACAAACCCCTGCTGTACTGCACATGCTCAACCCACACACGCCCGGATCCGGCCTGCTGTTGTGCCTCGTGCTTGTCCCGCACGCGCCCGGGTCTAGACCTCCTTTGCACTGGGAGCACACATCCCAGCACACTAAGGACATGCGCCCGCACGTCCTGTCTTGGCACTGCTCCGCATCCGCTCGGCCCGGTCGTGGCCTCCATTGCTATGCTTGTGCCTATTGTTGCAGCCCTGAATCCTCTTGTTAGTTTCGGTTAGCGTCATCTTGGCTCCAAAATCTGCAACCCCAGCCTCAAACGAGGCTCTGATACAAATTTGTCATGCCGGAAGTTCTTGGCACAGATTTTTCAGCGTAAGGCACTAAGGATCCCTTCCTTAGTCAGCCTCCTCCTGAGTGCTTGCACCTTTGCTGGAGCTTGCTGCAGTCAGCAACCTGATGTCCCGAGTCCCAGTGCTGGTTGTCTCGAGTCCCTTCACAGAATCTCCTTGCTGTCCCCAAATCCCAGCACAAAACCAACCCAAGAGAAAGACTCGGATCTTACAGGGAAAAACCCCAAACCAGATTGCATTCTCCTCTCAACCTCGATACAAGGTGAAAGATTGTGCCCTGAAAGCCAATTGAAATATTATAATTTTGATCCCAAAATCAATGAATTGACATTTTATAAAGGCATTAGTTTCATCATTTGCTGTGTCTTTTTGATTTTATGATGAACCCCATAGATTAGGGCTATGGTTCTGGGGTTATGATGAGATCATACCAGTGAGACCTAAAGCCTTAAAACACTAATCTAAAATATTCCTGGTCGATGGGACATTGAGTTGGGGATCAATGTTTCCGGCAAGACCAGCACATCCTATATATTTTGTAATAAGGGTGACTGATCTCACAGTCACTTGTGTTTGACACTAATATTAGGATGTGAGTGTTCATTAGAGAATGAGTTCACTGAATTGATCCAGATAGAGAATATCTAATGGAACCTTATCTGTTTGTCAATAGATAATTCTCATAGTGGGAGTAGTGCATGTGGTCCTTTGACCTGAGGCTACCATAGTACCTTATATATATGAATCCATACTTTGGTTCGCAATCAATCATGACACTGAGTCATGCACGAGGTGATACTGGTTATGGTGGATTGTATATGGAGGTTGTGAGTAGGTCAACAAGGAATTGATCAGCCCTAGTAAGAGGGAATAGCATCCAGTAAATTTCAAATGATGGATTCAGGAAACCTTTGATCAAAGTGTGAACATTAGAGTTATTTTCTAATGGTTCATTACTGAATCATCATTATAAAGATTGAGCTAGGGATGAATATGAAAATTGGATTTGACAAGTATCCATATTCATAATCATATTCGGGATGCAAATTGATCAAAGGACTGAATTGCCCGGTAACTCACCACTGAAGGGTATTTTGGTAATTCCACCAAAATTCCACATCTTCCGGGTAGACATGATACGTTGCTAGACGTCAATCTTGTCTTGTAGGTATATGATTGAGTCATGGTAATTCAAATCAGTCAATTTGAATTAGATTCTAATTGACCGAGTCGAGCTAGTTTGAGTTGACCTAATTCGGCTTAGTTGAGATCTAACCGAATTAAGTCAAATAGCACTCGGACCTACTGCTGGCTAGGTGTGGAACCCAATGGATCACACACAAAAGAAAATTGATGAAGGATTTAATTTGGAATTAAATCATGTTTGCAGGATAAACACACTAGCTTGTGTTGCAGACCAAATTTCTATTCGAATCAGATTCGAATTTGGTTCCGAATTGGGCTTAATTGGGTTCTAATTGAACCAGATTAAGGTCCAATTTATTTTTTAGGACATTGGGCTAACCCATGGCTGAACCCAAGTGAATTTAGTTCACTGAGACCCTCTCTCCAAGCTGCCTCCTCCCTTTTCTCACCCGCGCGCGCCAAGAAAGAGAGTCCACGCGCGTGGACTTCTCTTAAAACGCGTGAGAAAGAAAACGTCGGAGAAAAATCTGAAAAGGGGCGATTCAGATCCTTGTCTGGCGCCCTTGGATCTGGATCTGATGGCCAGAAAAAATTAAGGAAAAGATCCATCGCTTTTCGGTCGCAAATCCGTCTCCAAAAGTCGCGATTCTTCCTGAAGTTTTTCCGAGAGTCCTCCTCGTCGGAAAAACGAAAACCAAATCAGAGAATCATGATTTTTGGTTGAGGGGACGCGTGAGGAATGAGGGATCATGATCCCTGGGGTTTCAGAGGGTTGCGTTGTTTCGAGATGACACCCCTCTGAGATCTATAAATAGGGTTGGGGTTCTCGGGGGTTTTCATGTAACATAATTCAGAGATCCAATTCCCTTTCTTCCTCTCCAGAATACTCCTTCCTCTTGTTCTTGTTGGGTATTGTTTCCCTTACAGAGGTATCCTCTGTCGAAACTCTGATCCTAAACAAGAATAAGAAGAAGGTCTTGAACGGTAAAGGAAAGAAAAGGGAAAGGATCTATTCTTCTTTTCCTTCTTGAATTAAGACTTTGACTGTCTTAATTTTTCTTCCAATTCAATTCAAGAAAAGGGATTCAAGAAAGGGAATTCTTGAAGAAAATTCAAGAAGAGAAAAGAAGGAAGAAAAGAAATTTTCAAGAAAGAAAATTTCAGCCTAAAGGTCCAAGAATTGAATTCTTGAAAAAGAATTCAAGAAGAGGAGCCAAGAACTAGAAATTATTGTCTTCATTATTTTTCTGTGTGGATCACCATTGGAGGGTGAACATTTGGGCACCTGGTGGAGATTCAGAGTTTGGATTTTGCGTACAGGTTAGTATCTTAATTTGAGATTAAATCTTATATAAACATCTTATATGTTTTAATTCTTTTAAGGAGATTTTGGGTTGAAGGTTTGGTGAAGATTTCATAAAGATAAAATTTTTGAAATCTATGATTCCGCCTTGCCACCGAACCCTACAGTAGTATCAGAGCCTCCTTATTAAGATTAAAATATATATTCTGAATTTTAGATGCATATTTTTATAAGTAACATGAGATGTAATATATGTTTGTTATAATATCACCAATTAGGGTTTTTCACTCAAACCCTAATTATTGTAGAGATATACATAGAGATCTAGTCATCATACTGAAATAAGGTTGCCCTGGCATAATGGTGGATCCATTATGTGGTAAATGGTTGTCCTAGTATGATGACACACTAATCACATATTTGTGTTAATTATGCATATGTGTTTGATGTATGCCACTAATTAAGGTTTTCACTTAAACCTTAATTTGCATAGAGATATGTTTAGCCTTCTAGTCATCATACTGAAATAAGGTTGCCCTGGCATAATGGTGGATCCATTATGTGGTAAATGGTTGTCCTAGTATGATGACACACTAATCACATATTTGTGTTAATTATGCATATATGTTTGATGTATGCCACTAATTAAGGTTTTCACTTAAACCTTAATTTGCATAGAGATATGTTTAGCCTTCTAGTCATCATACTGAAATAAGGTTGCCCTGGCATAATGGTGGATCCATTATGTGGTAAATGGTTGTCCTAGTATGATGGCACACTATGGCACATATTTGCTAGAATGTGCTTTGTTTTAATAAAGCCCTCTTTAACAACATATTAAGTTGTAGTGTCATATACCAAAAGCAAAAATAATCAATATGATTAGTTTATCATTCGGTGTCTAGGAAAAGTGGTTCATGATCGGTAAAGAGGACGTGGTTTTTAATTGGTTCCGTTGACTGACCTGGCCAATTCTTATTGGTGTCTAAGGAAAGCAACGGGGGGACTCCCACCACTCTCCCACTTACCTGGCCGGTATGATTAACTTAATTATTGATTGATATGCTCAGTGTAATATTCACTACATATGGCTTTCCTTCATGCCAAGTCATTATTATGTTATGATCCATATTAGGTTTGTTGTGTACACACAAGGCCTTTTTTCTTTACGGTGACTAACATAATTTTTGCTTGGTACATTTGATGCTTATGGAATGATTTGATATAATACTTTGTTGTGTACACACAAGGTATTATGATTAATATCATGACTATATAGCAATGAAGGGTCTAACTTAACTAAAATATTATAGTTTGTTGTGTACACACAAGGCTATTAATATTTTAGAGGCCAAGATAAGTTGAGAATTGTATGAATTACAATTGGAAAGAGTTTTCCTACCTTTGAACTTATATAAGATTTGTTGTGTACACACAAGGTCTTTTATAAGGAATTAGGATCTCAACCCCACTAGAGAACCAATTAGGGTTTTCTCGATCATCACATTGAGGGTTATGATGCTTGATAAAATAGTGGGAGACATAATTAAGCTAAAGTCCTAATTTAATTATGTTTTGTCAACATTGATTGTCTGCTTATGTAATGTTGTTTGTTAATGTAGATTAAATGGTCTCTTCACTCTCACTCCGTAGCATTCTTGATGCAAATAAATTGACTGGACCAAACTATGTTGATTGGTTGAGAAACCTGAAGATAGTACTCAGCCAAGAAAGAATTTCTTATATTCTTGATACCCCAACCTTGGAACCATTAGGGGAAGATGCCTCGCAAGAGGATAAGACCACATATAACACGTGGCAAAATGACTCACTTACTATCAAGTGTATAATGCTTGCCTCTATGACCAATGAGTTACAGAGGCAACATGATAGCATGGACACAAACTCCATATTGCTCAATTTAAAAGAACTTTATGGAGAACATAGTCGAACTGCAAGATATGAAATATCTAAGCAGTTATTCAGTGCAAGGATGATAGAAGGTACATCCGTACAAGACCATGTACTAAAGGTTATTGACCTAATCACCCGATTGGGTCAATTAGGTTTTGTTATGGATGGGGAGTTGAATCAGGATTTAATCCTGCAGTCACTCCCAGAGTCATTTTCATAGTTTGTTCTTAATTATCATATGAACAAACTTAACATTTCCTTGCCTGAGCTGTTGAATATGTTAAAAATAGCAGAGAGCCATTTAAAGAAAAATAAGGCTCCACTTCTTCTTGTGGATGGTGTAAACAATAAGAAAATAGGCAAAAAGGGTTCCAAGAGGAGTTAAATCCAAAAGGGGGCATCAAGAAAAAGAAAGGAAAGAAGGCCTCCAGACAAATGACCTGCTTTCATTATGGCAAGTCGGGTCACTGGAAAAGAAACTGCAAGGTTTACCTTGCAAGTGTGAAGCCTGGTGCTAGTAATGCACCAAAAGGAATGTATGAGATACATGCAATTTTGTCATTAGACACTTCTAATTCAAACTCTTGGGTATTGGATACTGCTTGTGGTCATCATATCTGCAAATCATTGCAGGGACTACAGAACATTAGAGTTTTGAAGGAAGGCGACTTCGAGCTCTACGGTGCTGGAGGAGATTCCATCCAAGCAGAAGCTGTAGGGACTTATATGTTGAAGCTGCCTTCTGGGAAGAATTTAGAGTTAAAGAATTGTTATTTTATGCCTAGAATCATTAGAAACATCATATCAGTACCCTTGTTACTTAAACAAGGATATATTATGAATGTAATGAGCAGTGGCTGCTCAATCAGTTTTTCTAATGAAATAATATTTAATGGCATATTTTGCAATGGTCTCTTAACTTTATCTTCTGATGACAATATACTACATGTTAGTAATAAACGAAAAAGAGATGAAGTAAACAATACTTTACTTGGGCACTATCGTCTTGGACATATTAGTGAGCAGAGGATTAACAAGTTATACAAGGAAAATTCCTTAATCCTTATGACTATGAATCATTAGGAACTTGTGAATCATGTCTCATGGGTAAAATGACCAAGACTCCATTTAGTGGACATAATGAAAGGACAACAGAGTTATTAGGACTCATACACACTGATGTATGTGGACCTATGATAACTCAGGCCAAGGGTGGATACTCATATTTCATCACATTCACTGATGATTTTTCAAGGTACGGATTTGTGTATCTAATGAAACATAAGTCCGAAGCTTTTGAAAAATTTTTAGAGTATCAAAGTATGGTAGAGAAACAAACCGGGAAAAGTATTAAGATCCTTCGATCAGATAGAGGAGGTGAATACTTATCCACCGAGTTTCTTGATCACCTTAAACAAAAGGGAATCATCTCTGAATGGACTCCTCCTTACACACCACAATTAAATAGTGTTGCTGAAAGGAGAAATCATACTTTATTAGATATGGTACGGTCCATGATGTGCTTCACAGACTTACCTGTTTCTTTCTGGGGATATGCCTTGGAAACAGCGGCTAATATTTTGAATAGAGTACCATCCAAATCTGTATCTTGCATTCCATATGAGTTATGGAGGGGAAAGAAACCCAATCTTAAGCACCTTAAGATATGGGGATGTCCAGCTTATGTCAAAAGAAATTTTGGACAAAAGCTTGATGCTAGAGCAGAAAAATGTCTATTTGTTGGATATCCCAAAGATAGTATAGGATATCTATTCTACCACCCTACTGAACAAAAGGTTTTAGTCAGTAGGCATGCCATTTTTATGGAAAAAGAATTCATCCTACAAAAGGGCAGTGGGAGAAATATTGAACTTGAAGAAGTTCAACAAGTAGATACATCTCAACAAAATCATAACATAGTTAGTATAGAACCTGAACACACCACTCCTATCCGTAAGTCTGATAGAGTGCGACATGCACCTGAAAGGTATGGGTTCATTATTGAAAATAATGAAGCCCGAATCATTGATAATGATGAGCCTCTAACATATACGGATGCTGTCATAAGTAGTGACTCAGACAAATGGCTGGAAGCCATGAGATCCGAAATGGACTCCATGTATATCAACCAAGTCTGGACTTTGGTTGATGCACCAGAGAGTGTTAACCCTATTGGATGCAAATGGGTCAATAAGAAAAAGATTGGGACAGATGGCCAAGTTGAAACTTATAAAGCCAGATTAGTGGCTAAGGGTTTCAGACAAAAACAGGGAATAGATTATGATGAAACATTTTCTCCTTTTGCCATGCCCAAATCTATTCGGATCATGCTTGCTATAGCAGCATATCATGATTATGAAATCTGGCAGATGGATGTGAAAACTGCATTCCTCAATGGTTTCCTTGAGGAAGAGGTTTATATGTCACAGCCAGAAGGTTTTGTCTTGGAGACTAAACCTAATCAGGTATGTAGGCTAAAGAAATCTATTTATGGATTAAAGCAAGCATCTAGGAGTTGGAACATCCGATTTGATAAGACAGTCAAAGAATTTGACTTTATCAAAAATGAGGATGAACCTTGTGTGTACAAGAAGACTAGTGGGAGAGCCATAGTTTTCTTGGTTCTGTATGTAGATGACATACTCCTCATTGGGAATGATATCCCAATGTTATAATCAGTCAAGGTATGGTTATCTAAACAGTTTTCCATGAAAGACTTGGGAGAAGCATCTTATATACTAGGCATCAAGATCTATAGAGATAGATCTAGGAGGATGCTAGGTTTATCCCAGTCTAGGTACATTGACCAAGTACTAAAAAGATTTAGCATGGAGGAAAGTAAAAGAGGTTACTTACCTATTGGTCATGGCATACATCTTTCTAAGAAGATGTCTCCTAAGACACCTGAAGAAAGAAATAGAATGAATTCGGTACCTTATGCTTCGGCAGTAGGGTCTATTATGTATGCTATGTTATGTACTAGGCCTGATGTGGCATATGCCTTAGGTATAGCCAGCAGGTTTCAGGCTGATCCAGGAGAGGATCATTAGAAGGCTGTGAAAAATATTCTTAAGTACTTAAGAAGAACTAAGGATATTTTTCTAATATATGGAGGATCTGATCTTAAACTAGAAGCTTATTCAGATTCTAGTTTTCAATTAGATCCAGATGACAGCAAATCTATATCTGGGTATGTTTTTACCCTTAATGGAGGAGCTGTAAGCTGGAAAAGTTCTAAACAGCAAACTGTAGCTGACTCAA
This sequence comes from Areca catechu, assembly GCA_021397845.1. NCBI lineage: Eukaryota > Viridiplantae > Streptophyta > Magnoliopsida > Arecales > Arecaceae > Areca > Areca catechu. The sequence goes on from CM038053.1 coordinate 108,680,355, forward strand.
CAACTGAGGCAGAGTACATTGCTGTTAGTGAAGCTGCCAAGGAAGCTGTCTGGATGAAGAAGTTCATATCAAAGTTGGGCGTAGTTCCTGAGATTGAAGGTCCAGTATCACTTTACTGTGATAATACGGGGGCTGTTGCTCAAGCAAAGGAACCAAGAGCTCATCACAAATCAAAGCACATTCTGAGGCGCTTTCATCTCGTTCGAGAGATTGTCGAAAGACAAGAAGTCTGCATTAAAAGGGTAGAAATGAAGAACAACGTAGCAGACCCGTTCACTAAGGCTCTATCACAGCGAGAGTTTGATCGCCACCTTGATTGTATGGGGTTAAGATTTAAAGGCGATTGGCTTTAGTGCAAGTGGGAGATTGAAAGATTGTGCCCTGAAAGCCAATTGAAATATTGTAATTTTGATCCCAAAATCAATGAATTGACATTTTATAAAGGCATTAGTTTCATTATTTGCTGTGTCTTTTTGATTTTATGATGAACCCCATAGATTAGGGCTATGGTTCTGGGGTTATGATGAGATCATACCAGTGAGACCTAAAGCCTTAAAATCCTAATCTAAAATATTCCTGGTCGATGGGACATTGAGTTGGGGATCAATGTTTCCGGCAAGACCAGCACATCCTATATATGTTTTGTAATAAGGGTGACTGATCTCATAGTCACTTGTGTTTGACACTAATACTAGGATGTGAGTGTTCATTAGAGAATGAGTTCACTGAATTGATCCAGATAGAGAATATCTAATGGAACCTTATCTGTTTGTCAATAGATAATTCTCATAGTGGGAGTAGTGCATGTGGTCCTTTGACTTGAGACTACCATAGTACCTTATATATATGAATCCATACTTTGGTTCGCAATCAATCATGACACTGAGTCATGCACGAGGTGATACTGGTTATGGTGGATTGTATATGGAGGTTGTGAGAAGGTCAACAAGGAATTGATCAGCCCTAGTAAGAGGGAATAGCATCCAGTAAATTTCAAATGATGGATTCAGGAAACCTTTGATCAAAGTGTGAACATTAGAGTTATTTTCTAATGGTTCATTACTGAATCATCATTATAAAGATTGAGCTAGGGATGAATATGAAAATTGGATTTGACAAGTATCCATATTCATAATCATATTCGGGATGCAAGTTGATCAAAGGACTGAATTGCCCGGTAACTCACCACTAAAGGGTATTTTGGTAATTCCACCAAAATTCCACATCTTCCGGGTAGACATGATACGTTGCTAGACGTCAATCTTATCTTGTAGGTATATGATTGAGTCATGGTAATTCAAATTAGTCAATTTGAATTAGATTCTAATTGACCGAGTCGAGCTAGTTTGAGTTGACCTAAATCGGCTTAGTTGAGATCTAACCGAATAAAGTCAAATAGCACTCGGACCTACTGCTGGCTAGGTGTGGAACCCAATGGGTCACACACAAAAGAAAATTGATGAAGGATTTAATTTGGAATTAAATCATGTTTGCAGGATAAACACACTAGCATGTGTTGCAGACCAAATTTCTATTCAAATCAGATTCGAATTTGGTTCCGAATTGGGCTTAATTGGGTTCTAATTGAACCAGATTAAGGTCCAATTTATTTTTTAGGACATTGGGCTAACCCATGGCTGAACCCAAGTGAATTTAGTTCACTGAGACCCTCTCTCCAAGCCGCCTCCTCCCTTTTCTCACCCGCGCGCGCCAAGAAAGAGAGTCCACGCACGTGGACTTCTATTAAAACGCGTGAGAAAGAAAATGTCGGAGAAAAATCTGAAAAGGGGCAATTCAGATCCTTGTCTGGCACACTTGGATCTGGATCTGATGGCCAGAAAAAATTAAGGAAAAGATCCATCGCTTTTCGGTCGCAAATCCGTCTCCAAAAGTCGCGATTCTTCCTGAAGTTTTTCCGAGAGTCCTCCTCGTCGGAAAAACAAAAATCAAATCGGAGAATCATGATTTTTGGTTGAGGGGATGCGTGAGGAATGAGGGATCATGATCCCTGGGGTTTCAGAGGGTTGCGTTGTTTCGAGATGACACCCCTCTGAGATCTATAAATAGGGTTGGGGTTCTCGGGGGTTTTCACGTAACATAATTCAGAGATCCAATTCCCTTTCTTCCTCTCTAGAATACTCCTTCCTCTTGTTCTTGTTGGGTATTGTTTCCCTTACAGAGGTATCCTCTGTCGAAACTCTGACCCTAAACAAGAATAAGAAGAAGGTCTTGAACGGTAAAGGAAAGAAAAGGGAAAGGATCTATTCTTCTTTTCCTTCTTGAATTAAGACTTTGACTGTCTTAATTTTTCTTCCAATTCAATTCAAGAAAAGGGATTCAAGAAAAAAATTCTTGAAGAAATTCAAGAAGAGGAAAGAAGGAAGAAAAGAAATTTTCAAGAAAGAAAATTTCAGCCTAAAGGTCCAAGAATTGAATTCTTGAAAAAGAATTCAAGAAGAGGAGCCAAGAACTAGAAATTATTGTCTTCATTATTTTTCTGTGTGGATCACCATTGGAGGGTGAACATTTGGACACCTGGTGGAGATTCAGAGTTTGGATTTTGCGATACAGGTTAGTATCTTAATTTGAGATTAAATCTTATATAAACATCTTATATGTTTTAATTCTTTTAAGGAGATTTTGGGTTGAAGGTTTGGTGAAGATTTCATAAAGATAAAAATTTTTGAAATCTATGATTCCGCCTTGCCACCGAACCCTACACAAGGCTCTCTGTTCTACCCCCTAGCAGAACCCCCAACAAATCTCTCATGTTTCCTAGAAACCTCACTTGCTGGAATAGCAATGGACATCTCTAGGAACAACCCCCTGCTCCCAGTAGCAAGAGGGACCACACACCCTCTTCAGCACTCTAAGGTAGCTTACACACCTGCCTAGCAGCAAGAAGGATCATACACCTTCTCTTTACTGCCTACAGCCATGGCACTCACTGCCATACGGTTGATAAGCCCAATCGCCTAGCTATGGCTGGCCCCAACTAGCCCAGCAACTCCCCTAAGTCAGTGCACACAACAATGGCCCTCTCCCATTGCTGCCCAGTAGTAGAAAATCTCCTTCCCCCTCTGCCCAGTAGGGTCCCCTATCCCTGCTTCTTGCTGCAGGCTCTCACAGACCTTGTTCTGCTACTGGCTGAAAACACCTCTCTACTGTTGGCTGTAACTGCAGCACTCTCCTAGCATCTACTGCCAACCACCCAGCCACCTTGGCTGGTGGTGTCTGCCCATTTGCCACTTGCCCATGGTGGGAAGTTGTTGGTAACTACCCAGCAACAGTTGGTAACCTCCCAGCCAACTGCAGCCTTAGTCCATGCATGCCTGTGACCGCGCCCGCGTCCGTGCCCGCGTCCATGTGCGTCCTAGCTCGTGGCTGCGCACGTCCTGGCATGAGCGCGCCTGCGCACGTCCTGGCATGAGCGCGCCTGCACGCATCCCGGCCGGTGCCTGCACATGTCCTGGTGATGCAGAACAAATAAAGGGATGCGATGCGGAAGTAAATTAAGATTAACTAATTTTTTTGTTGTTTTTATATGTTTGTAGAAGTTGGCTTCAAATCAAAGAAAAGTTAACCTAACATTGAAAGATACTAATATGATAATTGAAAGCACAATTTTAAGGAAACTAAATTATCAGAGTAGTTCAGAAGCAACGGATCGTTGGGGGTTGAGAAACTCCCAGACCTAGGGTTTCGCTCCGAACTTTCAACAGAACAGAAATAAAGAGAAGAGATGGTTTACCTAACCAGACAATGATCTTCACAGATTTTGGTGGAAGAACTCTCCCGAGCAGATTGTTGGATCCTCGGATTCAGATATCTTCGCAATGGATCCTCCAATACTGGTCCTTTGGCGAGTTGGCTTCTCCTGAGCTCAAGATCTGGAAAAGAAGAAAAATAATTGATGGAATCAGAGAGTCAAGGGAAAAATTTACCAGGTTGATGAACTTGAAGATTGAAATTGCTGAAAACTGGATTCTCCTGGAAGCTGATGTGATTTTCCTTGGAACTTGCTCTGGATCTGAAGTAGCCGGACTGGATCTGGATGAAGGTGGACGGCGTGGACTTGTAGAGAGAGAGAGGCCATGGGAGATGGAAGGAGCTAGGGTTCGATGGATTGAAAATAATGAAGGGCGGCTAGGGTTTTGGATTTTTAAGTGGCTAACCTAGGGTTTTGGATAAAGATGGAGATCTCTCACCTCCTCAAGGCTCCAATGGAACCTGGATTACCCCCTCACGGAGCTCAACACTTAGAATAGTGCGGAAGAAGAGAAACCTAGGTTACTCAACACAAGAGAATAGCAAAAATAATTTTTCTTCATTCATAGATTGATTTCAACTTACAAGAGGGATGTAATTTATAATGCTTTACAATGGAGAAGGGTTTCATATTTTCCCATGTGGGACTAAAGGAGGGGATCTCCAAATTAGGGCAAATCCCTTACATATGGTTGGCCAAAATACCAAAATTAGGATTTGGGTTATAAATGGCAGGTAGATGGCGCCACCTTGCTTGGAATTTTTCAAGAAAATTTTCTTCCTTTCCTGGATGAACTCTTTTGGACTCCTCCTTTTCTTCCTCCCTAAGTCAAGGCTCTTCCATCTTTGTTTTAGGTGTTTTTGGCAGGTAATGGGCGCACCTTGATATTCTCTTCCAAGAAAAACTTCTTCCCTTCTTTGCTTGGAATCACTTGGGAAAGTCTTGGCCGCCCCCTTGATTTGTGCTCTTCTCTTTATCTGGTGCATGAAAGAAGGAAGTTGCCATCTATAGAGTGGGGACCAAAGGCTGCTGGATGTGGATATGGCACCCCCTGGACTGGGAGTGTGGCTGGGAGTGTGGTGTCCACTTGCCTGGTCTTGGGAGAAAATGTAACATCCCTGGTTGAAACCCTAGTCCACTACTGAGTCAACATGACTCAACAAAATAAAATGCAGGTAATGTAGACTCAAGCTAAATTGAGTTGATCTAGTCAACTCTTATTACAAACCAAAAACCCTAATTCTTCGGGCAAGGTTAATCAGAGATCCAGATGGAGCTCTGAAGTCTTCTTCTGAGTCTGGTGCCCGCACCAATTCTCCCTGGGTGGGAGGAACTCGACCCTGTCGAGTATGGATCAAGCTGGCTCTGGTATCTCTCCAAGAGGTCTGGGTCCAATTCTTGTAATTCTTCTCGGGAGATCCAAGAGTCATCAGAATCTGGCCTTCCTTGCCAGCGGACCAGGTACCTTTGGTATCCTCGATTACGAGTAGAGATAACCTGATCATCCAGGATCTTTTCAATCTGCTCTTTCCTCATAGGCCAGTTTGTTGGTGGACACACAGGGTCGGGATCACTCTCAATGATAGGGTTAGGCTCAAAAGGCTCACTAGGAATCACAGCTGGCTCCCTGTACTCTACTAAGTCTGTAATGTTGAAAGTAGAGCTAATGCCTAGTTCTGGAGGCAACTCGAGCACATAGGCATTGGATCCTACTCTCTTTACCACTCTAAATGGTCCAGCTCCCCTAGCATGTAACTTTCTAACGGTTCCAGGAGGAAACAGTTCAGGACTTAACCTAATCATCACATAGTCTCCCTCAATAAAAGATTTGACTCGCCTTTGAGTATCAGCCAACTTCTTATAAGTTTCATTACTTAAATTTATTTTGGCATGAATTTCTTTATGCAAGTCTTTTATATGCTGTGCAAAATTCTCAGCAGACTCGGAGACTCGAGTGTGGACAGGTAAAGGGACTAGGTCAAGAGGTGTGTGAGGTTTGTACCCATGTACAATTTCAAAAGGACTCTTACCCGTAGACCTATTGACCGAGTCATTGTACGCAAATTCTGCCCTTGGTAGGTATAAATCCCAATTTCTGGTGTTTTCACCAACAAGACATCTCAGCAGATTTCCTAGGCTACGGTTCACTACTTCAGTTTGGCCATCAGTTTGGGGATGATAGGCAATTGAAAACTTAAGTTTTGTCCCTAACTTATGCCAAAGGGTCTTCCAAAAGTAACTGGTGAACCGGACATCCCTATCTGAAAAGATTGTCTTAGGTAGGCCATGGAGTCTAACTATCTCATTGAAGAAAAGTGTGGCTACCTTAGACGCATCAAAGGTTTGGGAACAAGGCAAGAAGTGGGCCATTTTAGAGAATCGGTCGACTACGACACAGATAGAATCATGTCTCCTCTGGGTCTTAGGTAAACCTAACACAAAATCCATACTCACATCTTGCCAAGGACGATCAGGGACAGGGAGTGGGGTATAAAGGCCAGTGTTTTGTTTTCGCTGTTTGGCAACAGCGCAGGTTCAACATCTAGCTACAATATTAGCTACATCCCTTTTCAAGCTAGGCCAGAAAAAGTGGTCTTCAATAGCTAGAATGGTCTTGTCTTTTCCAAAATGGCCGGCTAAACCTCCAGCATGGATTTCCCAAATCAAAAATTCCCTAAGAGAAGTTCTAGGGATGCAAAGCCTATTTTTGAAGAACGAAAAACCATTTACAAGGGTATAATCCTGGTGATTACTAGATGGTCCTTGAACTAGATCCTGATACACAGTTGTGAAATCCGGACAAGACTCATATTCCTCTTTGATTTGCTCAAACCCTATGACCTCAGTTCTAATAGAAGTTAATAACAGAGATCGGCGACTAAGGACATCAGCTACCTTATTCTCAACTCCAGCCTTATGTTTCAGGACAAAAGTATAGGACTGGATATATTCTACCCACTTAGCATGCCTAGGGTTAAGCTTCTTTTGGGAGTTCAGAAATCTAAGAGGCTCATGGTCCGAAAATAGTACAAATTCCTGCGGTAGCAAATAATGTCTCCAGTAACGCAAAGCTTGCACCACCGCATAAAATTCCTTATCATAGGTAGAATACCTAAGCTTAGCATCATTAAGTTTTTCACTAAAGAATGCTATGGGATGATTCTCTTGGCTTAGGACTCTACCTATTCCTACACCTGAAGCATCACAGGCAACCTCAAATACTTTAGAAAAATCGGGTAATCTCAGAATGGGTGCCTGGGTCATTTTATCCTTAAGATCTAGGAAGGCTTTATGGGCTGACTTAGTCCAATGAAATTCTCCCTTCCTAATACAATCAGTGATAGGAGCAGCTAAAGTACTAAACCCCTTGATGAATCGTCTATAGAAGGTAGCCAAGCCATGGAAACTTCTAACTTCATGCACATTGGTTGGCTCTGGCCAGTCTACTATGGACCTAATTTTCTCAGGATCGGCCGCCACGCCGTCAGGGGTTACTACAAAACCAAGAAAGATAACTCTACTAGTCATGAATTCACACTTCTTAAGATTACCGTAGAGTCTATCATTCCTCAAAACTTGGCAGACTGCTCTAAGGTGGCCTAGGTGATCTGCTGGGGTCTTACTATAGATCAGGATGTCATCAAAATAGACCACCACAAATTTTCCTATGAAAGCTCTAAGTACCTGGGTCATAATTCTCATGAAAGTACTAGGGGCATTGGACAACCCAAAAGGCATAACAACCCATTCATAAAGACCATCCTTAGTTTTGAAAGCAGTTTTCCATTCATCCCCGGGTCTAATCCTAACCTGATGATAGCCGCTTTTGAGATCAATCTTAGAAAAAACCATTGCACCAGCCATCATATCAAGCATGTCATCTAGTCTAGGGATGAGAAACCTATATTTGATTGTAATTTTATTGATGGCACGACTGTCAACACACATCCTCCACGTGCCATCTTTCTTTGGGGTCAGTAAGGCTGGGACAGCACAAGGGCTAAGACTTTCTCTAATAAACCCCTTCCTCAATAATTCTCCAACCTGCTTTTACAGTTCTTCATGTTCAGATGGATTCATCCTGTAATGGGGCATGTTGGGCAAAGTTGCTCCTGGGATTAGATCTATGGCATGCTGGATATCCCTAAGAGGTGGAAGGTGGTCTGGCAAATCCTCGGGAAAGACATCCTCAAATTCTTTTAACACAGGTTTAACTTCTTGAGGAGGCTCTGAGGGTTCCGAAGTTCTAAGTTCCTTAGCAGTCAACATCCAGATGGGTGAACCACTATGAATTTCTTGTTCTAGATCCTTAGCACTGATTAGGTTCACTCCAGTTTTCATCTCCTTAACCTTACCGGCTCCTTTAGTTACCTTGTCCTTAGGGGGAACTGAATGGATCGTAATCTTCTTCCCATTAAAACTAAAGACACAGGTATTGGATTTTCCTAAGAGGGTGGCATCATGATCATACAACCAAGGTCTTCCGAGAATTATACTGCTCACCCCCATGGGTAAGACATCGCACCAAATCTTTTCGTGATAAGATTGCATTTGGATTTGGACTTGACATCTAGACTGGATGGGTATGGAGGTAGAATCTACCCAAGAAACCTTATAGGGGTTGGGATGGGGAACTGGGATTAAGCCTAACATCTTGACAGTGCTAGTAGAGATGGCATTTACACAGCTCCCACTATCTATGATGATCTTACATACCTTATCCCCTAATTTAAGAAAAGTCTGTAGGATGTTAGTCCTATGCCAATCCTCTTGAACTAGATTCTGGGATAGGATGCATCTTACAACTCCTAATTGGTCAGATTCATTGGGTTCCTCCTCTCCTTCATACTCCTCAACCAAATTCATTCCGGCCTCATAAACTTCTTCTTCAAATTCCTCACTGGGCTCGGAATTATCATTCTCTCCCTCTTCTATGTAAAGGGATCTCCGTGGGCACTGGCTAGCAACATGACCTACCTTATGACACTTGAAACAGGCTATGGCAGTACACTGACTGGAAATGTGACCTGGTTTCTGACACTTAAAACAGGTGATATTTGAACTAGGGGTTCTCTGGGTGTCAGGTGCCTTACCTTTGTCCATGGGCCTAGGGGTAGAAGTACCCTGAAAAGGTTTACTAGGGATAACTTGGCTAGGTCCATTCCTTGGGATTGGGGCACTAACCCTAGAAGGTATAGGTCCTCTCTGAAATTTCTCAGTGTTCAGTGCAATCTGGTAGGCTTGGTCTAGATCAGTAACCTCTCTCAGAAATAGTTCTCTCTTGATATCTTCCCTCAGTCCAGCCCTAAATCTAGACAAAGTGACTTCGTGGGCTTCACTCACATCACATCTCATTAGGTATTCATCAAAAGTAGCTATGTAGTCTGAGACAGATCGGTTTCCTTGTTTCAGGTTTTGCCATTGGTCTAACAGGTTTTGCTGGTATGAAATGGGTAGGTATTTATCTCTCAGTTTTTCTTTCATACCCTGCCAAGTGGTTATGGGCTCAACATTCCGTCTCCTAGTGGTTAGCTCAATGTTCCCCCAGTATAACCTAGTTTGACGCACTAATTTCATCTTGGCAAACTTGTATTTCCTTTCCTCAGACATAGCATACCACTCAAAGTATTGGTCCATCTCACCCTCCCAATCAGAATACACCTTAGGGTTCAGACTACCATCAAAAGTGGGTGCATCTAACTTGATGTTCCTGATGAACCTATCATCTCTATCTTCAGGCTCTGGGTCAGGCCTCCTATGATTAGGTTCAGGATCTCTATATAAAGGCCTTCTAGGCTCCTGATGTGGGTGAGGTTGAGGCACATTAAAATCGGGGTCAGGAGTCCAATTCCGATGTCTAGGTTCTTCAAGTACTTGGACTCGGTCCCTAAGTTGGGTAAGATCCTCATGAATTTGTGCGCTAAACTGGGCCACAGTGTTTGTCATATCCTGATTCATTTTAGCCATACTTTCAGTAAGAGTTCTGATCATGGCCTCTAATTCAGGTTGGGTTTGACCAGGTTGATATGGCACTCCGTTTCTGGTAGACATGATGATTCAAGCAAGCACACAAAATGAGACTAGACTAAATCGACTACTGGATCACTAGACCTAGAGTCCAAACTAGATGCCCAATCAGAGTGGCAAGCTAGCCTGTAGTAACTCAGGACTCAGCCAGGCAGGTGTAAGGGGAGTGTTAGGTCCCTGATTGCCAATCCTAGACACCAATCAGTGATTGGCCAGGTAGGCGGACCAGCACACAAGCCCTTCGGGAATGGATCCCTGAACCACCGTTCTAGACACTAAGTGCTAAGCACACACAGAATAACTCGGCAAACTGACTCAACACTAGCCTATACCCGACCAATTGGTGTCCCTAGCCCACTAGGGCAAATTAGGTCTAACTGATTTTAAATTAGGTCTAGGTTCGAATGATTGGATGGTGGTTTTGGGCTAAGGAGAGGTAATCAACTCCTCCCCTTATCTTAGATGCTCAATTGCCCTTAAATAAATTATGAGATGATCACTCCAAAAAGAATTGAATTGCAGAACACAAAAATAGAGTTGTTGTATTTTAATGCTCAGAATTTTTACCGAAACCAATAAATCACAGAAAAAAATGAAAAATAGGTTCAATTATACTGGTTTCAACGAAGCAAAAATCATGCAATTCGGAGTTTTATGCAAGGAGAAATAATTCAGACAACAAAAAATTACGGGCTGCAACTAGATTGTCTTCCCCGTTTATAATCCCTGCTACGAAGTTATAATCCAATGGATCCCCTACACGCCTTAGGAACACCCCGTGGAATGGGAGGAGGAGGCTTGCACCTCGCTTAGTTCCTAGGACCGGACGTCCTGGGGAGTCTACTTCGAGCAGACAAAATAAAAAAACAAAACAATCAAAACAAGCAAGCAAGCAAATCAGAAACCCTAGACTGGGCTCTGATACCAAAAATGATGCAGAACAAATAAAGGGATGCGATGCGGAAGTAAATTAAGATTAACTAATTTTTTGTTGTTTTTATATGTTTGTAGAAGTTGGCTTCAAATCAAAGAAAAGTTAACCTAACATTGAAAGATACTAATATGATAATTGAAAGCACAATTTTAAGGAAACTAAATTATCAAAGTAGTTCAGAAGCAACGGATCGCTGGGGGTTGAGAAACTCCCAGACCTAGGGTTTCGCTCCGAACTTTCAACAGAACAGAAATAAAGAGAAGAGATGGTTTACCTAACCAGACAATGATCTTCACAGATTTTGGTAGAAGAACTCTCCCGAGCAGATTGTTGGATCCTCGGATTCAGATATCTTCGCAATGGATCCTCTAATTCTGGTCCTTTGGTGGGTTGGCTTCTCCTGAACTCAAGATCTGGAAGAGAAGAAAAACAATTGATGGAATCAGAGAGTCAAGGGAAAAATTTACCAGGTTGATGAACTTGAAGATTGAAATTGCTGAAAACTGGATTCTCCTGGAAGCTGATGTGATTTTCCTTAGAACTTGCTCTGGATTTGAAGTAGCCGGACTGGATCTGGATGAAGGTGGACGGCCTGGACTTGTAGAGAGAGAGAGGCCGTGGGAGATGGAAGGAGCTAGGGTTCGATGGATTGAAAATAATGAAGGGCGGCTAGGGTTTTGGATTTTTAAGTGGCTAACCTAGGGTTTTGGAAAAAGATGGAGATCTCTCACCTCCTCAAGGCTCCAATGGAACCCGGATTACCCCCTCACGGAGCTCAACACTTAGAATAGTGCGGAAGAAGAGAAACCTAGGTTACTCAACACAAGAGAATAGCAAAAATAATTTTTCTTCATTCATAGATTGTTTTCAACTTACAAGAGGGATGTAATTTATAATGCTTTACAAGGGAGAAGGGTTTCATATTTTCCCATGTGGGACTAAAGGACGGGATCTCCAAATTAGGGCAAATCCCTTACATATGGTTGGCCAAAATACCAAAAATTAGGATTTGGGTTATAAATGGCAGGTAGATGGCGCCACCTTGCTTGGAATTTTTCAAGAAAATTTTCTTCCTTTCCTGGATGAACTCTTTTGGACTCCTCCTTTTCTTCCTCCCTAAGTCAAGGCTCTTCCATCTTTGTTTTAGGTGTTTTTGGCAGGTAATGGGTGCCCCTTGTTATTCTCTTCCAAGAAAAACTTCTTCCCTTCTTTGCTTGGAATCACTTGGGAAAGTCTTGGCCACCCCTTGATTTGTGCTCTTCTCTTTATCTGGTGCATGAAAGAAGGAAGTTGCCATCTATGGAGTGGGGACCAAAGGCTGCTGGATGTGGATATGGCGCCCCCTGGACTGGGAGTGTGGCTGGGAGTGTGGTGTCCACTTGCCTGGTCTTGGGAGAAAATGTAACATCCCTGGTTGAAACCCTAGTCCACTACTGAGTCAACATGACTCAACAAAATAAAATGCAGGTAATGTAGACTCAAGCTAAATTGAGTTGATCTAGTCAACTCTTATTACAAACCAAAAACCCTAATTCTTCGGGCAAGGTTAATTAGAGATCCAGATGGAGCTCTGAAGTCTTCTTCTGAGTCTGGTGCCCGCACCACCTGGCATGCGCGTGCCCGCACATGCCCGCGGCGGCATCCTCGCACTTCCTGCCTAGTGCCTGCACATGTCCTGGCCTGTGCACCCCCGTGCGTGCTCGCGCCAACGTCCTGGCCTGCACTCGCCCGCGCGCACCCACACCCGTGTCCGCCCGCATCCTGGCCCGCGTCCGCGCATGTCCCGACTAGTGTGTGACTGTGCCCACGCCTACGCTCATCCTAGGCTATCCAGATGCGAGTCCTGTCCTGCTTTTGCCTGTGTGTGTGCCTGTGCACGTCCCAGGCTATCCAGACATGAGTCCTGGCCTACTTTTGCCTATGCGCGCACCTGTGCGCATCCCAAGCTATCCAGACGCGAGTCCTGGCCTGCTTTCGCCCGTGCGCGCCCCAGCATGTGTGATGGGGAACTAATATGCATGCAATTTTTTTTATATGTTTTATATGTGGGGTTGGGTGATTAATTCCCGAATTTCAGATTAAAATAAGTTATAGGGAATTTTATATGAATTTTAGAAGATCAGCATGTAGATTAGGACCTAGAAAAGTAGAAAAGAAGGATCGCCGGGGCTGAGAAGCCTCGGTTAGGGCAAGTTCTCCTACAATAAAACTACTGGAGGTAGAGGGGTGTACCTGACAATGTCTGTGAAGATCGCAGCAAAAGGGTCTCTCGTTCCTCGATGGATGCGGCCTGGAAAATCGAGCCAAAGACCCGCGGATACCCGGCTTTCTGCTCGGTGATCCGATTGAGGCTTGGCTAGAGTCGTTGGATTCGTAGGAACTCGGGGACCTGCAAATGACCTGTCAGGGGTTAGAAAACTCACAAAGGAACAAAAAAACAAGGAAAAACAGCAAGGGAAGGCTTCTTTTGGAGTGGGCGTCCAGGGATCTGAGATGCTTGTTGGTAGCAGGAAGATGATTGCAGTACTGGGAAGAAGAACTCTCGCAAACCCCTTTATGCACACAGCAGGGTATCACACAACTCAATAGAAGAACTCAAGGTTTTCATTCATCAAAAAATTCCCTCATACAAGAGGCTAGGGTCCCTTAAATAGACCCTTAACCTTGGGCTCCAAGTAAGGGTACATAAGTCTTTACATAAGAATCCTTTTCCCTCTCAAACCCTAGCTAGAAAATAAGGAAATATTAGGTAGAAAAATCCCTAAAAATTTTCTTGACTTGGTCAAGACTCCAAGGACGCCTAGGGGGGCGTGTTGGGCTTCTAGGAGCAGTAAAAGGCCGGCCCAAAGGGGCCCGGGTGCATGGGTTTGGGCCTCTGGAAGCTGGGGTGGCCTGGTAGCCAGGTAGCAGGAATATTCCCTGGTATCTTGCTTCTTAGGGGCTTGGGCTTGGCACCTGGGCTTGATTTCATTGGGCTAGGATGCAGATGGACCTCTGGAATCATGGATGCCCTTATTTATGAATATACTTTGGCATCTGGAAGGGAATCTGGGCATCTGGAGGGCATCTGCAAGGAATCAGGGTTTCTGATTTTTCTCCTGGGGTCTTCAAATCTTCAAGCTGGGTTGGACTTGGGCTAAACTTCCATGTCTTCAATCTGGCTAGACTTGGTCTTCACTTGTATAATATAGTCTTGAGTCTTCAGTATGCTTGGACAGGACTCAAAAAAATAAAATTAGCTCAACATGAGCTAACTAGCATTGGACTGAACTAGCTCAACATGAGCTGACTAGTACAGAAGTGAAATAACAACTAAAAATACTCAAATAACAACTAAAATGGACTCAAATGAGCTAAGCCCTTATTACAGATGGACTCATAAATTATTGATCAATTACAGAGGGTTGAGAAGCCTCTGCCTTATTCTGGTGCCTTTGGTGTCCGCACCAATTCTCCCGGGATGGGAGGAACTCGACCCTGTCGAGTGAAGATCAGACTGGCTCACATATCTCTCGAGAAGGTCTGGGTTGAGGCATTGCAAGTCCTCTCGAGAAATCTACGAATCGTCCGACTCTGGCTGGCCTTGCCATCGGATCAGGAAGCATTGATGTCACGGCCCCGGGTCGTGATGGCTTGATCATCCAGGATACGCTCGATCCGTTCTCCTCTCTCAGGCCAATTTGTTAGTGGACACTCTGGGTTAGGGTCACTCACAATGAAAAGGAATAGGTCCAAAGGCCTTACTAGGTATCGCTGCCGGTTCCCTATACTCAACCAGGTCTGTAATATTGAAGGTAGAACTAATGCCCAAATCCGAAGGCAAGTCTAACACCTAGGCATTTGATCCAATCCTTCTCTATCACTTTAAAAGGTCCGGCTCTGCGAGCATGAAGCTTCTTTTAGGCCTAAGCCTAACCAAGATAAAATCCACTACATCAAATTCTTTGACCCTTCTTCGGGAATTAGCCAGTTGTTTTAAGATTAGTGCAGGTGGTGAACATGCTAGGCACATGCAGACAAATGATGCAAAGGACTCATACTGACACCTAACAGACTCGACTATGCATTCCTATCGAAGGAAATTTTATTGAACTCTTTGGATCTAAACCTAATAGATTATAGGTTCTCTAGGTTTGATCCTAGCTTGACATGCACATGAAAATTTACAGTGAACTCCTAGCAAATTCCAAAGAGTATGCCAGAAGTAAGATGCAAACCTAACATGCGTGATGAATGCATGCAGTATGCTAATCTCAGCTAAATGCAATCTAATGATCCTAGAAATGCTGGAGGTGTCAGGAAAGGGCAGAAAATAGGAAGTGGGTTCAGAATTAGTTTGGTAAGGTAGAGAAAAAGGTTCATGGTTAGTTGGATAAAATAGGATAAAAGACGGGGTGTCAGGAACTAATCCTATACTAATGAGGTTAACCTTATGAGGTTGAGCTATATCTACAGGATTTGCATAATGGAAGGATGGGTCACTAATTTCGGGGAAGAGGTCCTTAATGGGAACTATAGGAGGGGACTCATCTTGAAGGTATTGATTCAAAGAGATCAGGTCCTTAATAAATTCTTCTGGTTCTTGTATTTTTGGACTAGACTCTATAATTTGGCTCTCCTCTATGGTTTCCTCAGGTAAGGCTCTAGCAGCAGTACCTAGGTTCTCTTCCTCTATTTGTTCTTCCATTATAGCTTTAGGTTGGATGTGGTCAAGGTCAACTAGCTCTGGGTTGGAATCTACCTGGGTATCTACTGGGTCAGCTAATTCTAGGTCTACTAAAGGTGTCTCCTCTTCTCCCTCATACTCATCCACTAGGCTCACATCAGCTTCATACACTTCCACGTTAATGTAAGCCTTGCGAATCTCAGGAATGGTTGGAGAAGGTCGGCTAGCAGGAAATTGGTTAGGTTCTGGTCTCTGATTATGGGTACCACTCCTAGTAGGTTCAGGTTGTATAAGAGGTAGTGGCTCACTATTGGGTTCATATTTAGGGATACTCATCCTATAGGGTTCAAGTTGACTAGGGGAAGCATGACTAGTACTAGGCTGATACTTAGGGGTTATGGGTTCTCTAAGCTCATAGGACAAGGGTGCAGATCTATGGGTCATGGGATTATAGGATCTGGGGTCATAGGATTTTGGGTCAGCTCTATGATCAGGTTCTAAGGTTGGATCAAGGTATGGGGTCCTCCTAAGGTTGGGCTCTCTATATGGGTCAGGATATTGGGTCCTCCTAGGATTGGACTCCCTATATGGGTCAGAATACTGGGTTCTCCTAGGGTTGGACTCCCTATATGGGTCAGAATATTGGGTTCTCCTAGGGTTTGACTCCCTATATGGGTCAGAATATTGGGTGTTGGGTCTACTAGGCTCATAGGGTATGGGTGTATAGGATCTATGATCATGGGATCTAGAGTCATAGGATCTAGGTTCATAGGTTATGGATTCATAAGTTCTAGGTTCATAGGATTTAGAGTCATAAGATCTATAGGTTGTGGGTATTCTAGGCTTATAGGGAGAGGGTAAATAGGATCTATCTTCTTGGTCTATAAAATCCTGATTGGTTCTTCTAGGACTAACCTTAGGGATTGGGTCAGGATGATGGGCTCTCCTAGGTTCAGCCTCAAGGTATGGATCAGGGTTTGGGGTCCTCCTAGGTTGAGGATTGTAGTACAGGTCAGGATAAGGGGCTCTCCTAGGTTCGACCTCATGGTATAGATCAGGGTTTGGGGTCCTCCTAGGTTGAGGGGAGTCAGGATCTGGCTCAGACTGTGACCCATGGGTTTTTCTTGGGGTCCCTACCCGGACTTTTAACTAATCAAACCTATTGGCACGATAGTCAATTCTATCATTGGTTTGAATACGAGACTGAGTTAACTGGGTCATCTGGATAGTTATCTGGGCAATTTGATCAGCTAGGGCTTTTATTTGGACTTGTAAATTTTCCATGGGTTCAGACATTTATGAAGGAGGTGGGTGATATGAAACTCCTGATCTAGTGCTCATGCAAGACTCGATCAGACCGACTATAGCTGACTAAACCTAAAGTCCAAACTAGATGCTCAATCAGGGTGGCAAACTAGCCTATAGTAACCCTGTACTCAGCCAGGCAGGTGTAAGGGGAGTGTTAGGTCCCTGATTGCCAATCCTAGACACCAATCAGAGATTGGCCAGGTAGGCGGACCAGCACACAAGCCTTTCGGGATTGAATCCCTAAACCACCGTTCTAGACACTAAGCACAAGGCACACACAGGTTAACTTGACACAGTGATCTAACACTAGCCCGGACCCGACCAGTTGGTGTCCCTAGCCCACTAGGGCAAATTAAGTCTAATTAATTTTAGGTTAAGGCTTGGGACTGAATGCAAGGGATGTGGTTTTGGGCTAAGGAGAGGTGATCAAATCCTCCCCCCATCTGATATAGCAAGAGTGCCCTTAAAAGTAAATTATGCAATGATGGCAGGCAGATGAGGATGCAAATTAGGGTTAAGATATTTATTTTTTTTTTTTGGTATTTTTGGAAAATATGTATATATATATATATTTTTTTTTTTGGTATTTTTTTTAAATAGAAGAAAACTTGCAAATCATGACCTAATATACTGGAAATATACTAAAATTAAGAAATATGCAAAAACTCCTAAACAAAACCCTAAAACTTCCAAACATGTCTTGCTAAAAAAAATAGAGCCGAAAATTTGCAGGCCCTATTTCGGCTTTCAGAAAATTCACAGGCCATAATAAAATCTGAAAAAAGTTTTAAAATTACTGTGAATTATGATAAATCCAGGAAAATAAATTTCAGAATTTTTGGAGTTTTTAACAGGGAGAAATAATTAAAATAACAGAGTATATACGGACTAAAAAATTACAGAAAACAAGCCCTAATCTAAGCTCTGATACAAAATGATGGGGAACTAATATGCATGCAATTTTTTATTATATGTTTTATATGTGGGGTTGGGTGATTAATTCCCGAATTTCAGATTAAAATATGTTATAGGGAATTTTATATGAATTTTAGAAGATCAGCATGCAGATTAGGACCTAGAAAAGTAGAAAAGAAGGATCGCCGGGGCTGAGAAGCCTCGGTTAGGGCAAGTTCTCCTACAATAAAACTACTGGAGGTAGAGGGGTGTACCTGACAACGTCTGTGAAGATCGCAGCAAAAGGGTCTCTCGTTCCTCGACGGATGCGGCCTGGAAAATCGAGCCAAAGACCCGCGGATACCCGGCTTTCTGCTCGGTGATCCGATTGAGGCTTGGCTGGAGTCGTTGGATTCGTAGGAACTCGGGGACCTGCAAACGACCTGTCAGGGGTTAGAAAACTCACAAAGGAACAAGAAAACAAAGGAAAAACAGCAAGGTAAGGCTTCTTTTGGAGTGGGCGTCCAGGGATCTGAGATGCTTGTTGGTAGCAGGAAGATGATTGCAGCACTGGGAAGAAGAACTCTCGCAAACCCCTTTATGCGCACAGCAGGGTATCACACAACTCAATAGAAGAACTCAAGGTTTTCATTCATCAAAAAATTCCCTCATACAAGAGGCTAGGGTCCCTTAAATAGACCCTTAACCTTGGGCTCCAAGTAAGGGTACATAAGTCTTTACATAAGAATCATTTTCCCTCTCAAACCCTAGCTAGAAAATAAGGAAATATTAGGTAGAAAAATCCCTAAAAATTTTCTTGACTTGGTCAAGACTCCAAGGATGCCTAGGGGGGCGTGTTGGGCTTCTAGGAGCAGTAAAAGGCCGGCCCAAAGGGGCCCGGGTGCATGGGTTTGGGCCTCTGGAAGCTGGGGTGGCCTGGTAGCCAGGTAGCAGGAATATTCCCTGGTATCTTGCTTCTTAGGGGCTTGGGCTTGGCACCTGGGCTTGATTTCATTGGGCTAGGATGCAGATGGACCTCTGGAATCATGGATGCCCTTATTTATGAATATACTTTGGCATCTGGAAGGGAATCTGGGCATCTGGAGGGCATCTGCAAGGAATCAGGGTTTCTGATTTTTCTCCTGGGGTCTTCAAATCTTCAAGCTGGGTTGGACTTGGGCTAAACTTCCATGTCTTCAATCTGGCTGGACTTGGTCTTCACTTGTATAATATAGTCTTGAGTCTTCAGTATGCTTGGACAGGACTCAAAAAAATAAAATTAGCTCAACATGAGCTAACTAGCATTGGACTGAACTAGCTCAACATGAGCTGACTAGTACAGAAGTGAAATAACAACTAAAAATACTCAAATAACAACTAAAATGGACTCAGATGAGCTAAGCCCTTATTACAGATGGACTCATAAATTATTGATCAATTACAGAGGGTTGAGAAGCCTCTGCCTTATTCTGGTGCCTTTGGTGTCCGCACCAATGTGCCCGCATGCCTCCGTGCACCCACGCGCTTCCGTGCATCCGTTGCCTTGCTTGCGCTCGCGTGCCTTCGTGTGCGCGCAGCCTTGCACGCACCGTGTCCCTTGTGCCATGCTCGGTTGCCTCCATGCTGGTGTATGAGAGGTCATGCCTGTGCACGCCCCTAGAAGCCTCACCCAGGCTAGCACCGCCTTGCACACCTCTTGTGTGCATCAAGCCTGGCATCCCCTTGCCAAGCCAGCCCCGCTCGGCCTTTGGCTATGCCGAGTAGCAAGGGCCTAACAATTCCACTGCACTCAAGATAGATGACGTCCTCGTCGTGTCGCCAGCCACATACCGCTGCGCTCTATCTTCAAACTGCTACCCTACAGTTTTGTGAGGTTAACCATCCATCACATGCAGTGGACATGCACCACTACCTAGCCAACCACCGGTAACCCTCCACCAACTGTCCAGCTTGCTGGTCACCAAGTGACTTGAGTCCGTCCGAGTCCAGCGATCACATGACCCGAGTCCGGGTTTCTGGCAACTGCCCCGCAACCGCTCTGCAACCGGTGCATGCACCGTGCCTAGCTGCTCCAGCCTTGGTCTGGACTTGGCACACACAGCCCAAGTGCCCACACTTGGCCTTGGCTGTGCTCGGGCTTGGCTACTCATGCCTAGCAGCATGCGCACCTCCGCGCACCCACTCGGCACCGTGCGCACACCTGCTCGTTCCTCCGGTTTGGCTACTCTCGCCCAGCAGCACGCGCATCTCCGTGCGCCCACTCGGCACCGCGCGCACACCTGCATGCTCCTACTGCTATGCTGCGCGCTTGTCCCACGCGCGCTCGAGTCCAGCCACCTGCTATACTGTGCACATGTCCCGCGCACACCCAAGTCCACCATGCAGTAGTGCCGTGCACTTGTCCCGCACGCGCCAGGGTCCAGCAACCTGCTGTACCGTGTGCATGTCTCGCGCACACCTGAGTCCAGCATGCAGTAGTGCTGTGCGCATGTCTCGTGCACGCACTGGTCCAGCCACCTACTATACCGTGAGCATGTCCCGTGCACACCCGAGTCCAGCCTGCAGTAGTGCCGTGCGCATGTCTCGCGCACGCCCTGGTCCAGCCACCTGCTGCTTTGCTGCGTGCTCGCCCCGCACGCGCTCGGGTCTAGATGCCTGAAAATCATCAGGAACCCGAGTCCAACTGCACAGCCTGCAAGCAACCCAGGGACTCGAGTCCAGGACCTAAGAAAATACCAGTGACCCGAGTCCAGCCTTCGCTGTGCTGCGCGCTTGCCTCACGCGCGCCCCGGGTCCAGCAACCCTATGTGGTGCGGGCACCAGACTCAGAAGAAGACTTCAGGGCTCCATCTGGATCTCTGATTGACCTTGCCCGAAGAATTAGGATTTTCTGGTTTTGTAATAAGGGTTGACTTGGTCAACTCAATTTTAGTCTTGAGTCTATAATTTAAATTTTGTTGAGTCATGTTGACTCAGTACAAGTCCTAGTAGTGGCCTAGGTCTTCTTCAGGTTGGTGCCACCTTTTTCAAGTCAAGGTCCAGGGTGCCACAATTTTCTTCCAGGCTCAAGTAAGTTGGCGCCACACTCCCAGCCACATGCCAGAGTCCAGGGGGTGCCACATCTCCATCCCAGTGTCTTGGTCCCCACACCCAAGGGATCAAGAATTTTTCTTGAAGCCAAAATCAAGGAGGTGCCCCTTATGTACCTTAAAAGGCCAAGCTAAAGGAGGAAAGAGGCATTTCTTGGGGAGCACTTCAAGGGGGCGCCCAATCCATGCCTAAAAAAACCAAAGCAAAGTTGGGAAGAGCCATGACTTGGGGAGAAAGAAAAGGAGGTGTCCAAAAGAGTTGAGCCATGAAAGGAAGAAGCCAAAACTTGGGGAGCAAAACTAGGAGGCGCCCAAATACTTCCAAATAAAACCAAGCATGGAAGGAAAAAAAAAATTTCTTGAAGAGCAAGGCTAGGAGGCGCCACCTACTTACCATTTGGAGCTGCCAATCAACACTTATGGAAGCTCTTGGCCGGCCATATGAGAAGGATTTGATTCTGCAAGCCTAATTTGATGATCCATCCTATTAGTCCCACATGGGAAGATGTAAAACCCTGACCTCTTGTAAAGACCTATAAAATAAATCCCTCTTATAAGTTTTAAAGGACAACTGATGAATGAATTCAATTTATGTGTGAGCAAACTTTGTATTTCTCTCTTTCGCACTTGCATTCAGGTGTTGAGCTCTATGAGGGAGTAAATCCGGGTTCCTTAGGAACCTTGAGGAGGTGTGAGATCTCCAACCCCAAAACCCTAGGTTAGCCACTTCACGTCCAAACCCTAGCCGCCCATCATCCTCTTCATTCCACCAAACCCTATCCTATCCCATCTCTCATGGCCCTTCTCTCCAAGCAGAGGCCGACCACCAGCATCCAGGTCTAGTTCGGCTACTTCAATGACAGAGCAAATCTCAGAGGAAGTCAGATCAACATCCAGGAGAATCAGGATTTCAGCAACATCAGCTTTCAAGTTCTTCTATCTGGTAAATCCTTCCTTGAGTATCTAGTTCCTTAACTTGTTATTCTTCTTTCCCAGATCCTGAGTTCAGGAGAAGCCAACTCTACCAAAGGACCAGTATTGGAGGATCCATTGCGAAGATATCCGAATCCGAGGATCCAACAATCTGCTCGAGAGAGTCCTTCCACCAAACTCTATGAAGATCACTACCTGGTACATAACCCTTCCCTTCTCTTTAGTTCTGTCCTGTTGAAAGTTCAGAGCGAAACCCTAGGTCTGGGAGTTTCTCAACCCCCAGCGATCTTTTACTTCTGAACTACTCTAATAATCTAGTTTCTTTGAATTGTGCTTTCAATTATTATATAGTTTCTTTCAATTTAGTTTAACTTTCATTTGAGTCAAAGCCGACTTCTGAAAATAAAAAAAAAAAAAGAATTAGTCTTAATTTACTTCTGCATCGCATCATCTCTTTTGTTCTGCATCAATTTTGGTATCAGAGCTTTTGTTCTGCATCACTATGACTGGATGCCCACATTCTAGTGCTCCAAAGACGTGCACCCGCACGCCCTATCGTGGCTTGGCATTGTCCGGCCAAACCACCATGCCCGGCATCTCTCCTATGCCAAGCATCGGGGTCCTAACAAACCCCTGTTGTACTGCACGTGCTCAACCCACACATGCCCAGATCCGGCCTGCTGTTGTGCCGCACGCTTGTCCCCCGCGCGCCTGGGTCCGGACCTCCTTTGCACTGGGAGCACACATCCCAGCACACTAAGGACATGCGCCCGCACGTCCTGTCTTGGCACTGCTTCGCATGCGCTCGGCACAGCCGTGGCCTCCACTGCTCGGCTTGTGCCCATTGTTGCAGCCCCGAATCCTCTCCTAAGTTTCGGTTAGCATCATCTTGGCACCAAAATCTACAACCGCAGCCTCGAACGAGGCTCTGATACCAATTTGTCATGCCAGAAGTTCTTGGCACAGATTTCTCGGCGTGCGGCACTAAGGATCCCTTCCTTAGTCAGCCTCCTCTCGTGTGCTCGCACCTTTGCTGGAGCTTGCTGCAGTCAGCAACCTGATGTCCCGAGTCCCAACGCTGGTTGTCTCGAGTCCTTTTACAAAATCTCTTTGCTGATTCCAAATCCCAGCACACAACCAATCCAAGAGAAAGACTCGAATCTTATAGGGAAAAACCCCCAACCATATTGTATTCTCCTCTCAACCTGGATACAAGGCTCTCTGTTCTGCCCCCTAGCAGAACCCCCAACAAAGCTCTCAGTTTTCCCAGAAACCTCACTTGCTGGAACAGCCATGGCCTCCTCTAGGAACAACCCACTGCTCCTAGTAGCAAGAGGGACCACACACACTCTTCAGCACTCTAAGGTAGCTTACACCCCTGCCTAGCAGCAAGAAGGATCATACACCTTCTTCTCTTTGCTGCCTACAGCCATTGCACTTACTGCCATACGGTTGACAAGCCCAACCGCCTAGATTTGGCTGGCCCCAACCAACCCAGCAACTCCCTTGAGTCACTGCACACAACAATGGCCCTCTCCCATTGCTGCCCAGCAGCAGAAGATCTGGTACGGGCACTAGACTCAGAAGAAGACTTCAGGGCTCCATCTAGATCTCTGATTGACCTTGCCCGAAGAATTAGGGTTTTCTGGTTTTGTAATAAGGGTTGACTTGGTCAACTCAATTTTAGTCTTGAGTCCGTATTTCCCTGCAATTTAAATTTTGTTGAGTCATGTTGACTCAGTACAAGTCCTAGTAGTGGTTTAGGTCTTCTCCAGGTTGGTGCCACTTTTTTTTCAGTCAAGTCAAGGTCCAGGGTACCACTTTTTTCTCCCAGGCCCAAGCAAGTGGGCACCACACTCCCAGCCACACGCCAGAGTCCAGGAGGTGCCACATCTCTATCCAGTGTGCCTTGGTCCCCACACCACAAGAAAGCAGGTCCCTTCTTTCATGCGCCACTTAAGGAGAGATCAATCCAAGATCCTCAATCCAAGGGGGCGCCCAAAACAATTCCATAAGAGCCAAGCTATGAAAAGAAAGGAGCGATACTTGGGGAGCAAGACTAGGAGGCACCCAAATACTTCCAAATAAAACCAAGCATGGAAGGAAAATATTTGTCTTGAAGAGCAAGCTAGGAGGCGCCATCTTCTTGCCTATTGGAGCCACCAACCAACAATTAAGGAAGCTTTTGGCCAGCCATATGAAGAGGATCTGATTCTACATGCCTAATTTGAGGATCCATCCTATTAGTCCCACATGGGAAGATGTAAAAACCTGATTTCTTGTAAAAGCCTATATAATAGACCCCTCTTGTAAGTTTTCAAAACAATGATGAATGAAATCAATTTCTGTGTGAGCAACTTTGTGTTTCTCTCTTCCGCACTTGTATTCAGGTGTTGAGCTCCGTGAGGGAGTAAATCCGAGTTCCCTAGGAAGCTTGAGGAGGTGTGAGATCTCCAACCCCAAAACCCTACCAAAACCCTAGGTTAGCCACTTCAATTCTAAACCCTAGCTGCCATCATCTTCTTCATTCCACCAATCATCCAAACCCTAATCTACCTCATCATCTCACGGCCCCTCTCTTCCAAGTAGAGGCCGACAACCAGCATCCAGGTCTAGATCGGCTACTTCGAATACAAAGCAAATCCCAGAGGAAGTCAGATCAACATCCAGGAGAATCAGGATTTCAGCAACATCAATTTTTCAAGTTCTTCTTATCTGGTAAATCCTTTCTTTGAGTATCTGGTTCCTTAACTTATTCTTCTTCTTTCCCAGATCCTGAGTTCAGGAGAAGCCAACTCTGCCAAAGGACCAGTATTGGAGGATCGATTATGAAGATATCCGAATCCGAGGATCCAACAATCTGCTCGAGAGAGTCCTTCCACCAAACTCTGTGAAGATCACTGCCTGGTACATAACCCTTCCCTTCTCTTTAGTTCTGTCCTGTTGAAAGTTCAGAGCAAAATCCTAGGTCTGGGAGTTTCTCAACCCCCAGCAATCATTTACTTCTGAACTACTCTGATAATCTAGTTTCTTTGAATTATGCTTTCAATTATTATATAGTTTCTTTCAATTTAGTTTAACTTTTATTTGAGTCAAAGCCGACTTCTGAAAATATATATAAAAAAAAAGGAATTAGTCTTAATTTACTTCCGCATCGCATCATCTCTTTTGTTCTGCATCAAGATCTCCTTCTCCCTCTGCCCAGTAGGGTCCCCTGTCCCTGTTTCTTGCTGCAGGATCTCACAGACCTTGTTCTGCTACTGGCTGAAAACCCCTCTCTGCTGTTGGCTAGAACTGCAGCACTCTCCAAGCAACTGCTGCCAACCACCCAGCCACCTTGGCTGGTGGTTTCTGCCCATTTGCCACTTGCCCATGGTGGGAAGTTGCTGGAAACTACTCAACAACCGTTGGTATCCTCCCAGCCAATTGCTGCCTTGGTCCATGAACACCTGTGCCCGCGCCCGCGTTCGTGCCAGCATCCACGCGCATCCCAGCACGTGCCTGCGCACGTCCTGGCCTGCGCGCGCCGGCGCCCACACGCGTCCTGGCCCGTTCCTGCCCGCATTATGGCCTGCGCACGACCGTGCACGCCCACGCCTGTGCGCATCCTGGCCATGCCTGCGCGCGTCCTGGCCGTGCCTGCGCGCATCCTGGCCTGCTCGTGCCCGTGCCCGTGTCCTCGCGCGTCCTGCCCAATGCCTACGCACGTCCTGGCCTACGCACCCTCGCGCGCGCCCGCACACGTCCTGGCCTTGCCTACGCGCGTCCTGGCCGTGCGCGAGCACGTCCTTGCCTGCGCTCGCCCGCGTGCACCCGCGCCCGTGTCCTGGCTGTGCCTACGCCATCCTAGCCTGCGCTCACCCGCGCGCACCCGCGTCCGCTCGAATCCTGGCCCGCTTCCGCATGCATCCCGACCAGTGTGCACCCGTGCCCATGCCCGCGCCGGTCCTAGGCTATCCAGATGCGAGTCTTGGCCTACTTTTGCTTGTGCGCGTGCCTGTGCGCGTCCCTAGCTATCCAGACACAAGTCCTGGCCTGCTTTTGCCTGCGCGCATGCCTGTGCGCATCCCAAGGTGTCTAGACGCGTGTCCTGGCCTACTTTCGCTCGTGCGCGCCCCAGCATGTGACCGCATGCCTCCGTGCACCCGCGCGCCTCCGTGCGTCTGCTGCCTTTCTTGCGCTCGTGTGCCTTCGTGTGCGCGCAGCCTTGCACACACCGTGTGCCTTGTGCCATGCCCGGCTTCCTCCATGCCGGTGTATGCGAGGTCATGCCTGTGCACGCCCCTAGGAACCTCACCCTGGCCAGTGCCACCTTGCACACCTCCTGTGTGCGTCTAGCCTGGCATCCCCTTTCCAAGCCAGCCCCGCTCGGCCTTTGGTTATGCAGAGCAGCAAGGGCCTAACAATTCCCCCGCATTCAAGATAGACGACGTCCACTTCATCTCTCCAACCACATACCGCTGCGCTCTATCTTCAAACTGCTACCCTGCAGTTTTGTGAGGTTAACCGTCCCTCACAAGCAGTGGACACGCACCACTGCCTAGCCAACTGCCGGTAATCCTCCACCAACTGTCCAGCTTGCTGGTCACAAAGTGACTCGAGTCCATTCGAGTCCAGCGATCACATGACCCGCATCTGGGTTTCTGGCAACAGCCCCGCAACCGCTCTGCAACCGTCGCATGCACCGCACCTAGCTGCTCCAGCCTTGGTCTGGACTTGGCACACATAGCCCAAGTGCCCATACTTGGCCTTTGTTGTGCTCGGGCTTGGCTACTCGTGCATAGCAGCATGCGCACCTCCGCGCATCCACTCGGCACCGCGCGCACACCCGCGCTCCCCTCTGGTATGGCTACTCTCACCCAGCAGCACGCGCACCTCCATTCGCCCACTCGGCACCGCACGCACACCTGCGACCCACTAATACTGCGCTGCCCACTTGTCCCGTGCACGCCCGGGTCCAGCAACCTGCTGTACCATGCGCATGTCCAACACACACCCGAGTCTGGCCTGCAGTAGTGCCGTGCGCTTGTCTCGCGCACGCCCAGGTCCAGCCACCTGCTACTGTGCTGCGTGCTCGCCCCGCACGTGCCCGGGTCCAGATGCCTGAAAACCATCAGGAATCTGAGTGCAACTGCACAGCCTACCAGCAACCCAGGGACTCGAGTCCTGGCCATAAGAAATCACCAGTGACCTGAGTCCAGCCTTCGCTGTGCCGCGTGCTTGCCTGATGCATGCCCCGGGTCCAGTAACCCTATGCTACACTGGATGACCACGTTCTAGTGCTCCAAAGACGTGCACCGACATGCCCTATCATGGCTTGGCATTGTACGGCCAAACCACCATGCCCGGCATCTCTCCTATGCCAAGCATCGGGGCCCTAACAAACCCCTGCTGTACTGCACGTGCTCAACCCACACGCGCCCGAATCCGGCATGCTGTTGTGCCGCACGCTTGTCCCTCGCGCTCCCGGGTCCGGACCTCCTTTGCACTGGGAGCACACATCACAGCACACTAAGGACATGAGCCCGCACGTCCTATCCTGGCAGTGCTCCGCATGTGCTAGGCCCGGCCGTGGCCTCCACGGCTCGGCTTGTTCCCATTGTTGCAGCGCCAAATCCTCTCCTTAGTTTCGGTTAGCATCATCTTGGCACCAAAATCTACAACCCCAGCCTCGAACGAGGCTCTGATATCAATTTGTCACACCGAAAGTTCTTGGCACAGATTTTTCAGCGTGCGGCACTAAGGATCCCTTCCTTAGTCAGCCAACTCCCGGGTGCTTGGACCTTTGCTGGAGCTTGCTGCAGTTAGCAACCTGATGTCCCGAGTCCTAGCACTGATTGTCTCGAGTCCCTTCACAGAATCTCCTTGCTGTTCCCAAATCCCAGCACACAATCAACCCAAGATAAAGACTCGGATCATACAGGGAAAAACCCCCAACCAGATTGCATTCTCTTCTCAACCTGGATACAAGGCTCTCTGTTTTGCCCCTAGCAGAACCCCCAACAAAGCTCTCAGGTTTCCCAGAAACCTCACTTGCTGGAACAATAATGGACTCCTCTAGGAACAACCCCCTGCTCCCAGTAGCAAGAGGGACCACACACCCTCTTCAGCACTCTAAGGTAGCTTACACCCCTGCCTAGTAGCAAGAAGGATCATACACCTTCTCTTTGCTGCGTACAGCCATGGCACTCACTGCCATACGGTTGACAATCCTAATAGCTTAGCTTTGGCTGGCCCTAACCAGCCCAGTAACTCCCTTGAGTCACTGCACACAACAATGGCCCTCTCCCATTGCTACCCAGCAGCAGAAGATCTCCTTCTCCCTTTGCCCAGCAGGGTCCCCTGTCCTTGCTTCTTGCTACAGGCTCTCACAGAGCTTGTTCTTCTGCTGGCTGAAAACACCTCTCTGCTATTGGCTGGAACTGCAGCACTCTCCTAGCAACTGCTGCCAACCACCCAGCCACCTTGGCTGGTGGTTTCTGCCCATTTGCCACTTGCTCATGGTGGGAGGTTGCTGGAAACTGCCCAGCAACCGTTGGTAAACTCCAAACCAACTGCTGCCTTGGTCCATGCATGCCTGTGCCCGCGCCCGTGTCCGTCCATGTGTCCATGCACGTCCCAGCCCGTGCCTGCGCGTGTCCTGGCCTGCACCCATCCCAGTCCGTTCCTGCACGCTTCCTGGCCTGCGCGCGCCCACGCACGCCCACACCGGCATCCTCGCACATCCTGCCCCGCACCTGCGCGCATCCTGGCCTGCGCACCCCCGCGCGCGCCCGTGCTAGCATCCTGGTCATACCTGCACGCATCCTGTCCTACATGCGCCCGTGCATGCCCGCATTCCTGTACTCGCGTGTCCTGCCCCACGCCTGCGTACCCCCGCGCGCGCCCGTGCTAGCGTTTTGGTGGTGCCTGCGCGCGTCCGGGCCAGCGCGCACTCGCACACGCCCGCTCCGGCGTCCGCGCGCATCCTGCCCCGTGCCTATGTATGTCCTGGGCTGCGCACCCCCGTGCACGCCAGCACCCACATCTTGGTCGTGCCTGCGTGCGTCCTGGCCGTGCCTGCACGCGTCCTGGCCTGCGCACGCCCGCGTGCACCGGCGCCCACATCCCCCGGTCATGCGTGCGCGTGTCCTGGCCTACGCTCGCCCATGCGCACCCACGTCCGCTAGCATCATGGCCCTCGTCCACGCGCGTCCCGGCCAGTGTGCGCCCATGCCCGTGCTTGCGCGTGTCCCAGGTGATGCGGCAAGCATATGATTAATGTTTTGAATATGGTTTGTAGAGCAATGAAACCTAATTACACTAGCATTGTACTCATCATAATAAGACTTAAGGATTATAAGAAATTGAACTTTTACTTGATTAGACACAATCCTAAACTAAGAAGGAAGAAGATCTAGATAATAGGGGCTAATGATTGTGGACTTACCTTGATGAGCTTTCCAACCTTCTTTTGATTCATACCTTGAAACTACCAATGCTCAGAACTGAAGAATCTGGATAACAGAGATCAGAACCCTGGACTTGGGGCTTCAGCTTGTTTGTTCTTTGTTAAGGTGAACCCAGCCCACAACTCAAAGACTTCGAAGGACCCTGCAATGAAGATCAAAGTTAAGGAAGAAGGATAGGAACATATAGAAGGGATGGAAGAATTGATGAACTAAGAACAGAAATTTGAGTAGATCTGGCCGACTCCAATGCCTTCACTTGAGCTTGGAAGATGCTTTGCTAGGGAAAAAGAATGGCTTTAGCGTGGAGGAAGAGGATGGAAAACTTTCACATAAGAAAAAAATACAAGACAACTTCTACTTCCAAAATTTCAACTTCAATTTTCAATCATTCCCAAAATCAATCTCTTTTACAATGGGCGTCCAAGGCTTTTAATAGCCTCACAAAGCTAGCTTTTGAAATTTAAAAACTCCCCAAATCGAGGAGGATTACAAGGGGGGTTGGAGGATTTGGTGGAGAGTTTGGAGGGATGTGGGGGGGGTTGGAGGATTTGGTGGAGGACTTGGAGGGATGTGGCCAACCTCCTTGAATTTGAATCTTCCTTGTTGGCGCCCAAAGGGTGATGAGGTGGCTGGTGAAGTGGCACCTGATGATGTGGCATGGTGAGGTGGTCTTCTACTTGGATAAGAATGACATGTGGCGCCCAGTGGTCCTAGTTGATGGTCCTTTTCTCTTGCTTGGTTGATGTATCTTCTCTTCTTCATGTAGTCAAATTCTGGGGTCTAGAATTTGAGTCTTGTTGCTGGCTTTCATGGCTTTAAGACTTGATTAGACTTAACTCAACTGAATTAGACTTAAATCAACTGAACTGACTTGACTGACCTAGACTTTAAAACTTGAAATGGATTTACAGGAAATGAAATTTTAAAAGTAATTACAGGACTCAATAAACACTCTTGATTTGAAACTCAAAATTAATTACAGGACTCTTGAAAAGGAAATGACTCTTGAAAATAAAATATTTTTAAACTAAAGGATACAAGGTAACCTAATTATCTTCGATCCAAATTGGGATAAGGCTAACCTTGTTGGAGTGAAGTTTCTTTCGGCTTCTGGTGTCCACACCAATTCTCCTGGGGTGGGCAGAACTCGACCCAGTCGAGTATGGTTCAGTTTTGCCCTGGTAATGCTCGAACAAGTCTGGGTTAAGTCTTTGCAGGTCCTCTCGAGTAATCCAAGAGTTGTCGGACTCAGGTCGACCTTGCCATTGAACTAGGTATCGCTGATAGTCCTTATTCCTGGTAGTAATGATCTTGTCATCCAGGATTCTCTCAATCCTCTCTCTCTACTCAGGTAAGGTTGGTGGTGGACACTCGGAAATATGTTCACTCTCAATGAAAGTTTCTGGCTCAAAAGGCTCACTAGTTTTTAGTAGTGGTTCTTTGTATTCTACTAGGTCTGAAACATTGAAGGTTGTACTAATACCCATATCAGGTGGAAGTTCCAAAACATATGCATTAGGCCCTATTTTCTTTAAGATCTTAAAAGGTCCCGCTCCGCGGGCATGCAGCTTCTTTATGGTTCCAGGGGGAAACCGTTCAGGGTTGAGCCTAATCATCTCATAATCCCCTTCACAGAATTCTTTAGCCCTCTTATGTGAGTCAGCTAAGTGTTTGTAAGTTTCATTGCTCAGGTTGATTTTATTACTGATTTCTTTATGTAGATTTGTGACATGCTGTGCAAAAGACTCAGCAGACTCAGAGACTCGTGTGTGAATAGGTAGTGGGATTAGATATAAAGGCTTCCTAGGCTTGCAACCATGGACTATCTCAAAGGGACTTTTGTTCGTAGATCGATTGACCGAACTGTTGTAAGCGAACTCAGCACGTGGAAATAACAAATCCCAGTTTCCTAGACTTTCTACCACTAGGCATCTCAGCAAGTTCTCTAGACTTCTATTTACAACCTCGGTTTGTCCATCAGTCTGGGGATGGTAGGCAGTGGAGAATTTCAGTCTGGTTCCTAATAGGTGCCAAAGGGTTTTCCAGAAGTAACTTGTGAAGCAGACATCCCTATCAGAAATAATGGTTTTTGGTAACCCGTAGAGTCTGACTACTTGATCAAGAAAGAGTTTGGCTATCCTAGAGGCATCGAAAGTTTGGGTGCAAGGAATGAAATGGGCCATTTTTGAAAACCGGTCGACCACCACAAAGATTGAATCATGTTTTCGAATGGTCTTGGGTAATCCTAGAACAATGTCCATGCTTAGATCCTGCCATGGACACTCAGGTACAGGTAATGGAGTGTATAGCCCAGTATTCTTCTTTTGTTGCTTTGCAACAGCACATGTCCTACATCGGGCTACAATGTTTGCTACTTGTTTCTTAAGACCTGGCCAGTAAAATTGTTCCTCAACAGCCAAGATAGTCTTGTTTCGTCCGAAGTGGCCAGCCAAACCTCCAGCATGTATCTCCCAAACTAAAAAATCTCTTAAAAAGGTTCTTGGGATGCAAAGCCTATTCTCTCTAAAAAGATAACCATCTAGAAGGGTATAGTCACTATGATCACTAGATGGTCCTTGATGCAAAACCTGATAAATTTCATCAAAATCTGGACAGGTTTCGTACTGCTCCTTAAGTCTTTCAAAACCTATGACTTCAGTACTGACTGAAGTTAAAAGTAACGTTCTACGTCTTAGGGCATCAGCTACCTTATTATCGGTTCCTGATTGATGCTTTAGGACAAACGTATAGGCTTGGATGTACTCTACCCATTTGGCATGCCTAGGGTTTAGTTTCTTTTGGGAACTCAAAAACCTAAGGGCTTCATGGTCTGAAAATAAAACAAATTCTTGCGGTAGGAGATAATGCCTCCAATACCTTAATGCTTGCACTACCGCATAAAGCTCCCGATCATATGTGGAGTATTTTTTCCTGGCTTCATTCAATTTCTCACTAAAGAATGCTACGGGATGGTTCTCTTGACTCAGAACTCCACCAATACCTACTCCCGAAGCATCGCATGCTACTTCAAAGACCTTAGAAAAATTGGGTAGTCTTAAGACTGGTGCTTGAGTCATCTTATCTTTGATGTGAAGGAAGGCCTTATCAGCTGACTTCGTCCATTCAAAGTGGCCCTTCCTAATACAATCCGTGATAGGAGCAACTATGGTGCTAAACCCTCTAATAAATCTTCGATAAAACGTAGCGAGGCCATGAAAACTTCTTACTTCATGAATATTATTGGGTGTTGGCCACTCTACAATTGCCTTAACCTTCTCAGGGTCAGCGGATACTCCTTCAGGGGTCACAACAAATCCTAGGAAGATAACTCTAGTAGTCATGAAAGCACATTTCTTTAGATTGGCATAGAGGTTATCTTTCCTAAGTGCTAAACATACCTGCCTCAGATGTTGTTGATGATCTTCTCTAGTCCTACTATAGATAAGTATGTCGTCAAAGTAAACGACAACAAATTTTCCAATAAAGGCTCGTAGGACTTGGTTCATGATTCGCATAAAAGTGCTAGGGGCGTTTGATAACCCAAAAGGCATGACTACCCATTCAAATAACCCGTCCTTAGTTTTAAAGGCAGTCTTCCATTCATCCCCTGGTCTGATCCTAACTTGGTGATAGCCGCTCTTCAGGTCAATCTTAGAAAATATAGTTGCACCGGCCATCATATCTAACATATCATCCAAGCGGGGGATGGGAAACCTATACTTCACCGTGATTTTATTTATGGCACGACTATCAACACACATTCTCCATGTGCCATCTTTCTTAGGGGTAAGTAAGGTTGGGACTGCGCATGGACTCAAACTCTCCCTAATGAATCCTTTCTTTAGGAGTTCTCCTACTTGACGTTGTAATTCTTGGTGCTTGGTAGGGTTCATTCTATAATGGGGAAGGTTCGGTAGGGTTGCTCCGGGGACTAAGTCTATCGCATGTTGTATATCCCTAAGAGGTGGGAGTTGGTCGGGCAAGTCATCGGGGAACACGTCTTTGAACTCCTCTAGCACTTGACTGACTTCTTGAGGTTGGTCTTTTGAAAGAGGTTCTTGATGATCCTTAATGGTTAAAATCCAAACAGGTGACCCATTGCTAATTTCTTTCTCCATTTCTCTAGCAGTGATCACGTTTATCCCCTTTTTCTTATCACTCAATTGGCTTGATCCTCTCTTAATGGGGTTCTTAGGTGGAGAAGAATGGATTACAATCTTCTTTCCATTATGAGTAAACGAGCATGAATTAGAACGACCATAGAGTGTTACGTCAAGATCATACAACCATGGTCGGCCTAAAATTATGCTACTTACTCCCATTAGAAGTACATCACACCATACTTTCTCCAGGTAAGATTGGAACTGAATGGTTACTAGGCACCTAGACTTAATGGAAATCGTGGTTAAGTCTATCCAGGATACCTTATAGGGATTATGATGGGGTACGGTGGGCAATCCTAGGTTTTTAACTGTGTTGGTGGATATGGCATTGACACAGCTACCGCTATCTAAAATGACTTTGCATACTTTCTCACCTATCTTAATGAATGTCTTTAGGATGCTAGTCCTACGCCAATCTTCTTGGGTTTTAGCTTGGGTGAGAATACACCTAACCACTCCTAACAGATCTTGATCTACCAGGACTTCCTCATCCTCATACTCTTCAGCCAAGTTCTCATCTGCCTGGTATACTTCCTCCTCAAATTCATCTTGGGATTCTACGGCTTCCTCTTCTACTTCGCCTATATGTAGGGCTCTATTAGGACAGTTGCTAGAATAGTGACCCACTTTGTTATACTTGAAACATGCATTTGGAGTTCTTTGGGTCTCAGGTGTTTTTCCCTTGTCATCTCTACGGGTCACAGGCACATTAGGATTGGGTCGGTTGAATCTAGGCTGATTGGATCCTGACTGCTGATAAGGTGCACTAGTCCTAGGGGCTTCGGGCCTACGATAGACTGGACCTCTATGGAATCTCTCAGCATCCCTAGCTATTTGATAGGCCAATTCTAGGTCATGTACCTCTCGCATGAACAATTCTCTTTGAATTTCTTCCCTCAGTCCGGCTCTAAATCTAGACAAGGTCACCGACTCAGATTCATCAACATTGCACCTCATAACGAATTCGTCAAACTTCGCTATGTACTCTGCGACACTCCTATTTCCTTGAGTAAGTCTTTGCCATTGATCTAGGAGTCTTTCGTGGTAGGACATAGGAAGGTATTTCTCCCTAAGCCTAAGTTTCATAGCTCGCCAGGTCACTATGGGCACATCACCTCTTTGTCTAGTGAGTCTCTCAATGTTTCCCCAATATAACCTAGCTTGGCGCACAAGTTTAAGCTTTGCAAACTTACACTTGCGCTCTTCACTCATCTCAAACCAGTCAAAATACTGGTCCATCTCACCTTCCCAATCAATGTAGATCTTTGGATCTAAAATTCCATCAAAGGTGGGAGCTTCTAGCCTAATGTTCTTCATGGTTCGGTCATCTTGATCAAAGTGAATTGGGGTGGGTCTCCTGACATTGGGTTCATAGTTAGGCTCATGATGGAATCTCCTTGGGTTGGGCTCGATGGTTTGACCAGGGTGGGGTCCTCTAGGAATTGGATCATAAAACTGATCTTGGGGAGCTCTCCTAGGGTTTGTTTCATAGAGAGGGTTTTGATATGGAATCCTTCTAGGGTTCAATAGGGTCTCGAGTTCATGTGCAAGACTTGGCTCAGGCTCAGTCTGGGCTTCATGATTGCTTTCTGGGGTTCTAGCCTCTAACTGATCCAACCTAGTAGTGATGTGGGCTAACTGCTCATTCATGTCTTGGTTGGTTTGTGCCACATTCTGATTTGTTTGGGCCAATTGCATAGTTAAACTCTTAGTCAGTTGGGCCACTTGATCATTTAGGCCTTTGATCAAATTCCCTAAGTTTTGGTCCATGGCTACACTTGACTGGGCTTGGATTGGTGAATACGGTGTTCCTGCTCTAGTTATCATGCATGCAAATGGACTCAAGTTCGAGCTAAGGTTTCCTAGACCTAGAGCACAAATTAGAAGTCTAGTTAAGTGAACCAACTAGCTAGTAGTACTTATGGGACTTAGCCAGGTAGGTGGAGGGGAGTGTAGGTCCCTGATTGCCAACCTTAGACACCAATCTGAGATTGGCCAGGTAGGTGGACCAAATCACAAGCCCTGATGCACCAATCCTAGACACCAAGCCAACTTCAATTTCAACTTCAATTTTCATTAATTCCCAAAATCAATCTCTTTTACAATGGGCGTCCAAGGCTTTTAATAGCCTCACAAAGCTAGCTTTTGAAATTTAAAAACTCCCCAAATCGAGGAGGATTACAAGGGGGGTTGGAGAATTTGGTGGAGAGTTTGGAGGGATGTGGGGGGGGTTGGAGGATTTGGTGGAGGACTTGGAGGGATGTGGCCAACCTCCTTGAATTTGAATCTTCCTTGTTGGCGCCCAAAGGGTGATGAGGTGGCTGGTGAAGTGGCACCTGATGATGTGGCATGGTGAGGTGGTCTTCTACTTGGATAAGAATGACATGTGGCACCCAGTGATCCTAGTTGATGGTCCTTTTCTCATGCTTGGTTGATGTATCTTCTCTTCTTCATGTGGTCAAATTCTGGGGTCTAGAATTTGAGTCTTGTTGCTAGCTTTCATGGCTTTAAGACTTGATTAGACTTAACTCAACTGAATTAGACTTAACTCAACTGAACTGACTTGACTGACCTAGACTTTAAAACTTGAAATGGACTTACAGGAAATGAAATTTTAAAAGTAATTACAGGACTCAATAAACACTCTTGATTTGAAACTCAAAATTAATTACAGGACTCTTGAAAAGGAAATGACTCTTGAAAATAAAATATTTTTGAACTAAAGGATACAAGGTAACCTAATTATCTTCGATCCAAATTGGGATAAGGCTAACCTTGTTGGAGTGAAGTTTCTTTCGGCTTCTGGTGTCCACACCACCAGGCTATCCAAACGCGAGTCCTAGCCTGCTTTTGCCTGTGCGCGCACCTGTGCGCATCCCACGCTATCCAGACACGAGTCCTGGCCTGCTTTTGCCTGTGCGCGCGCCTGTGTGCATCCCAGGCTATCCAGATGTGAGTCCTGGCCAGCTTTCGCCCGTGCACACCCCAGCATGTGCCGCATGCCTCCGTGCACCCGCGCGCCTTCGTGCATCCTCTGCCTTGCTTGCACTCGCGTGCCTTCGTGTGCATGCAGCCTTGCATGCACCGTGTGCCTTGTGCCACGCCTGGCTGCCTCCATGCCAGTGTATGCGAGGTCATGCCTGTGCACGCCCCTAGGAACCTCACCCAGGCCAGTGCCGCCTTGCACACCACCTGTGTGCATCTAGCCTGGTATCCCCTTGCCAAGCCAGCCCCGCTCGGCCTATGGCTATGCTGAGCAGCAAGGGCCTAACAATTCCCACGCACTCAAGATAGACGACGTCCTCGTCGTGTTGCCAGCCACATACCGCTGCGCTCTATCATCAAACTACTACCCTGCAGTTTTGTGAGGATAATCGTCCCTCACATGCAGTGGACACGCACCACTACCTAGCCAACCCCCGGTAACCCTCCACCAACTGTCCAGCCTGCTGGTCACCAAGTGACTCGAGTCCGTCCGAGTCCGGCGATCACATGACCTGCGTCCGAGTTTCTGGCAACTGCCCCGCAACCGCTCTGCAACCATCGCATGCAACGCGCCTAGCTGCTCCAGCCCTGGTCTGGACTTGGAACACACAGCCCAAGTGCCCACACATGGCCTTGGCTATGCTCGGGCATGGCTACTCGTGCCTAGCAGCATGAGCACCTCCGCGCGCCCACTCGGCACCGCGCGCACACCCGTGCGCCCCTCCAGTTTGGCTACTCTCGCCCAGCAGCATGCGCACCTCCGTCCGCCCGCTCGGCACCGCACACACACCTGCACGCCCCTACTACTGCGCTGCGCGCTTGTCCTGCGTATGCCCGGGTCCAGCCACCTGCTGTACCGCGCGCATGTCCTGCGCACACCCGAGTCCGGCCTGCAGTAGTGCCGTGCGTTTGTCTCGTGCATGCCGGGGTCCAGCCACATGCTGTATCTTGCGCATGTCCCACGCACACCCGAGTCTAGCCTGCAGTAGTGCCGTGCGCATGTCTCGTGCACGCCCGGGTCCAGTAACCTGCTGTACCATGCGCATGTCCCACGCACACCCGAGTCCAGCCTCCAGTAGTGCAGTGCGCATGTCTCGTGCACGCCCAGGTCCAGCCACCTGCTGCTTTGCAGCGTGCTCGCCCCGCACGCGCCCGGGTCCAGATGCCTGAAAAGCATCAGGAAACCGAGTCCAACTACACATCCTGCCAGCAACCCAGAGACTCAAGTCCAGGCCCTTAGAAAACACCAGTGACCCGAGTCCGACCTTCGCTGTGCTGCGCGCTTGCCTCACGCACGTCCCGGGTCCAGCAACCCAATGCCGCACAGGGACCAATAAATTACAGTAAAATTATGTAAAATAGTTTCAATTATATTGGTTCCAGAAAAATAAAAATCATACAATTTGGAGTTACTTGTAATGAGAAAAAATTCTTGCAACAGGGCAGTTACAGACTGAAAATAGAATGCTTCCCCCGTTTATAATTCCTGCTACGAAGTTGTAACCCAGCGGATCCCCTACATGCCCTAGGAACACCCCATGGAATGAGAAGAGGAGGCTTGCACCTCACTTAGTTCCTAGGACCGGACGTCCTGGGGAGTCTACTTCGAGCAGACAAAGTAAAAAAGAGACACTCAAAACATGCAAGCAAGTCAGAAATCCTAGACAGGGCTCTGATACCAAAAATTGATGCAGAACGAAAGCTCTGATACCAAAATTGATGCAGAACGAATGCTCTGATACCAAAATGATGCAGAAAGAAAGAAGAGATGATGCGATGCGGAAGTAAATCAAGACTAATTCTTTTTTTTGTTCTTTTTTTAATATTTTTAGAAGTCGGCTTTGACTCAAAGGAAAGTTAAACTAAATGAAAAGAAACTATGTAATAATTGAAAGCACAATTTAAAGAAACCAGGTTATCAGAGTAGTTCAGAAGTAAAAGATCGCTGGGGGTTGAGAAACTACCAGACCTAGGGTTTCGCTCTGAACTTTCAACAGGACAGAAGTAAAGAGAAGAGAAGGGTTACAGACCAGGCAGTGATCTTCACAGAGTTTAGTGGAAGGACTCTCTTGAGCAGATTGTTGGATCCCCGGATTCAGATATCTTCGCAATGGATCCTCCAATACTGGCCCTTTGGCAGAGTTGGCTTCTTCTAAACTCAAGATCTGGGAAAGAAGAAGAACAATTTATGGAACCAGATACTCAAGGAAGGACTTACCAGATAGAAGAACTTGAAAGTTGATGTTGCTGA